>VXBI01007648.1:0-12919 GCA_013397375.1 Toxostoma redivivum
TCCAATCCTCCTTTGAGTGAGAGGGAATAAACAAAAAAAGATACACCAAAGTCAGTAAAGCAAGAATTAAGTTTTTTAATAGAAAAAGAATGAGGAAACACTGTGAAAGCTAACTGAAAAAATCCTTTTGTAAGCTATAAGGGTAGACTGTACTACACTAAATATTCCTATAAACCATAGAAAAACATGGGAGGAGTTGAAGTGTTTAAAAGATCCTTTGCCCCGAGAGAAAAAAGGGATCTCTCTTTCCTGAGCATGAAGTATAAACAGAGGAAAAATAGATGAAGAGAAGTTTGCCCTTAAACAGCTCATCCTTAAAAGTAATACCCCATGAGTTTATCATAGCCCACAAACACAGCTTTGAGAAGGCTGTAAAAACAAGAGGAGTTTCACTATTGCAAATACCTGGGCGGCTGCTGTTCGTGAAAAATCAAGTCACAAAAAAACTGGTTTTTTTTCTCTTAAGAAAAAAAATCCCTACAGCTGAACAAAAATAACCTCCTCTCCCAAAAGTAAACTGAAAAAAATTATTTAAGAACTGACTGAAGTGTCTCTTTATATTGTTGTTAAGAAAGTGCAAAAGAGAAAAAAAAAGGAGTCTAAAAATCTTATTCTAAATTTATACCCTTTTAAGCCTGCCTTGCTTTTGCTCCTAATTCTATCTCACAACAACAACAAAAAATATATATTAAAATTAACAAACCTAAACTATAACACTATCCTTCTTTCTGTGCCTGGACAGACATAAGCACAACCCTTGGCAAAGATGACATTGTCCAATTACTTCAGGACTCTTAAAACTTGAAGATGCACAAGTCCAATATAACTAATTTCATCTAAACCACAAAACTATAATAATGAAAAAGTTTGTTATAGTAAGCCCTTCAGGAAACCCAACACTCTCATTTGAGACAGGAGAAAAGCTTCCTTGATATTATAATTACTATGTTAGAATTTGTGTGGCTTTTGTTTAATTTATACTAAGAAGTTATTTAAAGAAAGATAAGGCTATGAATTGGATACTTTCCTTTATAAATATCCACTTATTTAAATTCTCTTCTAAAAAGAGGTCTTAAAGAAAAAAAATAATTTTAAAATAGTGTAAGTTTGGCTATAAAAACCAAACATATAATTTAAGTTGAACACAGTGTACTAAGCAAGCCTTCTTTTTTTAAAGTAACAACATATTTACAAGTTCACAAAAAACTATTGAACTGAAGTAGATGTTTTGTGCTTGTCACCAGTATTTTATTATAATTGGTTATTTGCACAGTTTAGAAGAAGAAAAAGAAAACTAAGTTCACTATATATATCATTTATACTGGTTACTTGACTATAAACAAGTGTCCTGGTTCTGGCCAGGACAGGGTTAATTTTTGCAGTAGCCAGGAGGGGGCAAGGCCAGGACCTGGAGGTTATTCTATACCACCTCAAATTATATCCAGGGGCAGGGGAAAGGGACTCTCTTCCGGGGAGAAGGGGTTCTTCGGATCAAGCAAGCACAGTGGATGGAACGGTGGGCTAATGCTGGTTCCAAGCCAAATGGAGTGGTTGGATGGTGCTGGTCCCAAGCTGGAGGGAGCAATTTGGGGGGTGCCAGTCCCAGGGGAGGGAGCAGTTGTTTCCTCTTTTGTACACTTTTGTTAGTAATACTGTTGCTGTTACTGTTCGTTTTCTTATCTCATTGCTGTTTCTAGTAAATTGTTCTTATCTCAACCCATCATCTTCACCTTTTGTACCTCCAGTTCCCCTCTCCAGCTGCCATAGGGAAAAAAAGGAGGGGAAGGAGGAGCGAGCGGGCACCATTGTGGTTTGGAGAGTCTCAGTGGGAGCACTACATTAGAGTACTATTCCTAAACCATGACAAGGCATAATGATCATAACACAGCCTAGTCTCTATAATAATTTGTGCACAAAAAGACACCAGACATCATATGAACATTACAGTGAAACGACATCACATGTCCAGTGATAAGTCAGCATAATGCAAAACAAATTTATCCACTGCAAATGACTTTTTTAAATATAAAAACAATAAGCCTTTATTCAGTAGCAACTTAACCAGAGTCTGATGCTGAGATTTGTTGTGTAGTTATAATTCTTTTAAGGAAAGCAACCTCTGCAGATAAGTTTGCCATGCCCTGCTTCAAATACAGCTTCTTTGACTCAGAGACACTGAAGATACTGTCTTTTATTTCAACTATTTCAGCTTTGCAACTACTTTGAATTCTTACATTTAGTTCCTTTTGATGCCACAGTTCTGGTTTGAAAGACCAGTCTTGGATATTAGTCACTTGAACTGAGAAAGGAGTGAGGGGAGAATGCACCAAGTTTTGTGCAGTGTGTTTTTCAAGCTCAACATGTCTTTTTGATGACATATCAATAGGTGATGATAGTTTCTGTGCAGCATCATAGTTATTATTTACTGCTTCCACCTTAACTTGCATGGCTTTGGCTTTAATTCAAAGCTTGTGAGGCAAAGCTGAAGAATTCACTTCTGGAACTTTAACTGTTGCACAAATATTTTTATGTTCAGCTGGGGAATGGATTGGACTCTTAGGAACCTGCTGTTCATCTCCACTAGATGACTTTCCAACTGCATTATCATCAGTTTCTGAGGTTCTGGGGGAATTACCTGAGAATCTATTGACTTGGAACAGAGGAGGAGAATGTGAGTACATGTTAATGGTAGTTCCCATGTAGTGTGGATATATAGATGCTTTCTGTGAGCTCCTGTCATCTCTTGTCTCTCTCTCCAATTCCACAGGCTCCTGTTTTATAATCTGGAACTTATTTTCAGGACTTCTGCAGTTGCTTTGCATACAACTTTTTTGAGTATGCTCTAGTGATGATATTTCAGACATAACAGACATAGAGCTTTGAGGAGAATGTTTAATGACAGAAATATAACTGCTACCAACTATAGATGGTTCATGTTCATCCACGAGTTAATATTTTATTTGGGACTCTGATAATCTTGAAAATATGCAGCTGTTGCACTACCAGGTTTCTGTATCTCTTGGGCATAGGCTGCAGAAGTAATTAAACCAAACTTCACTTTCAAAGAAAGCAGCTCTGCCTTCAAAGTGGTATTCTCTTCTCCCAGAGCAATTAGTTTGCTCTCTAAGACAAGGTTATTCAGTCGCCATTTTTCACGAGATCTTTTAGCAGCTTCATTATTTTTCTGCCTTTTCTCCCAATACATAGCATCTTTCTTTTCATCTGGAATGAATTCTCGCTTTCTCCGGCAAGCTGAAGATTTGCTTTTTCCACTAGCTTCAGTGAGTAGCATCTCTACATTTGCAGACAATTCTTCAGACACTTCTGCTAAAGTAGATTTAAGCATCATGATTTTGTCCCTATTGCTACTTGTGTCAACAGGTCCGTGCTCCTTTTTAAGGGTCTGCATTTTTCTCAGCTGTATCCAAAACAATTTGTAATAGATATACAATGAGCAACAGAGCAAAC
This sequence comes from Toxostoma redivivum, assembly GCA_013397375.1. NCBI lineage: Eukaryota > Metazoa > Chordata > Aves > Passeriformes > Mimidae > Toxostoma > Toxostoma redivivum. The sequence continues at coordinate 3,469 of VXBI01007648.1, forward strand.
TATTTCCCCAGTACTTCTTGTACCATGTGACTGCGGTGTTAGGGTGTTAACCCTTCAGGTGCGGCGGAGTAAAGAGACACAGTCNTCTCTCTGTTTGGAAGGGGGCGTTGGAAAGTCTCGATGCTCCTATTCCAGACAGTGACCTGACAGATGTATTATCATGGGCTCTCGGTTCAATAAAATCGGCTTCTTTTCCCAAAAGGAGTCCGTGTGCTTTGCTGTTCCTTTTGTCTTTTTTTCCTTTTATTTAGGTCCGATACCACAGTACCACACCTTCAGTACTTTAAAAATGCACACATATCCTTCGTTTTGTTTCATATTCTCAAACAGTAGGGTCTAGATTCAATTTTATTGGCAGAGGTGATGAGAATCTTCTAAATAACCTTCAATAAATTGAGAATTTGATTACTGTTTAAGAATTTCTGGGTTTTGGCATTCAAAAGTAACTTACAATAAAAAGCTTAGACTAGCATTTGATTCATTAAACTTGCTGTAATATGAAGGAAGCTTGATACTGAAACAACTGATATTCTAAGCTTTATGATATCTAGATAGCAGATTTGCTTCCAAAACAAATACTATATGATTCAAGGGAAATTAATAAACGAAATTATATCTTTGAATTTTGATCTGAGAAAAATGCCTCACAACTTTCCATAATATCACTGACCGACTTAAACCTAGCATTTAACACTGCTGAATACCATACATGTTGATGAGCAGCACTGGAAAGTATCTTGTCATTCCAAATTAACACATCTCTTTAGAATACAGCTGTGGTGCATGATTTGGCAATGCTATATAGTTGGGTCCTCCACAGACTAAAAATAACACTCTGATTTAGAGAAGCTAGAGTACTTTCTATTGTCTTAAAATAACACTGCTATCCAAAAAATTATTAAACATTTAACTAGTGCCTTTGTACCCTGTAAATTTATATATAAAATGCATGCTGTGTGCATGTGTGTATATACACATATTTCATGTTTCAACATCCCTTTTTGATCAATCATATAAATTGAAACTAGCAAACGCACACGATTCTGGCAAATACAGACACAACATTTTTTCTCTTAAATAAGACTGCTTCAGGACAGGAACTATGTCTTTGTATCTATCTGTATAGTCTCCAGCTCATTTGCAATTTATAATTCCACTGGAAAACATTAGTATTTACATGTAAATTTATGAACTATAATGATTCCTATGACTATATTTTAAATTCCAATCTTCCCTCTTATGAATAATTTTTCAATTGCTTTATCACTTCCTCATAAAGTATTATAAACCCAAGATTTAAGAGTACCTTACACTAGTCATTATTAAAGATGTTTTGTTGTTGTTGCTTGATGTTAATAACATTCAGTGCCAATGTAACAGTGTAATAACACTTGACCCTATCAATTACAGATTCAGTCTTGCTCCCATAGCAATTTTACCATTGTTTCCAATAGAAGCAGGATATAATCTCAGATCCAAATACTAATGAGACTTCCATAGAATTCATACTATTTAAGCAAGAAATTACAGATACAGAAATCAGGAATATTTAATTTATCAATGTCAAAATTGTACATTAAGAATTTTACCCTGGAGACTTGTGTATTCAGATTGAAATGTACTTGAAATGTGTCAGTGTTGTGATCCAGACCTTCAATCTTGCCTCTGTTCTTCGTAATTTAATTAATTCAGTTCTGCTTTACAATACACAAATAGGCCTCCACACATATATATCTGTTTCTTCAGAGTAACTGCACATTATTATTCGAATTTATCAAAATACATATTATCTCCATGCTCAGTTTTTCAAAACATATTCTATAATGAGATACCTAATTATTCAATTCTGTTGATCTAACATTTTGATAGCAATTCTATAAAACTATATTAAATCCCATTTCAAGCAGTTAGATGCTTTCAAACAAACTTTACTTTTGTCAGGCTGTCTCTATAAAAGTTTACCTCGGTCCTTAAAAAAAACCAAACTAAGTAATTTCTCATTTTAAAGAGCCATGCATTTATCTATGTCTTAATAAACAAAACAAATCACTATGCAGTAAAGTGTTGAAGAACAATAAAAGCTCACTTCTCAAGTTGATATGTATGCACATATTTCTAGTTGTTGTTTCCATGTTCCACATATATATTGTTAATTGTTATTGATAGCATTCTATCAAAGGTTATGTATTTTAAAATTTGTACATATACCAAGGCTGGTATAGAACCTGCTCATAGATATCCAAACATGAACAATAAATTTGTATTCTGTAATTTGAAAAAACTGAAGAATATATTTTGTACTTTCTATCTACAAAGCATTTTAAAAACATTTGCTAACTACCTCAAGGCTTTTATGAGATACAGAAATAATATTATGCACATAAAGTGGAGAAAACAAAGTTTAATTTTAGTTGATGGATACACAGCCTAACTAAACACTGCTTAAACATTTCAGAGCTACTCTACCACTACTGATTTTCATAGAGAAAAAGTATGCCATGAAATTCTGCACCTTTCAAGTCTATAATAATTAAGAAATCCTCTTTAACTGAGGATGTAGCCTCCAAAGTCCAAATCAACATCTACTGAAATCATCCAACATACTCTTTCTTGCCTTATATCTAGCACCATCAGTGAAATTCTATTCCTGCTGAAGAAAAACATGGATGCTGACTCCACTGGAATAGCAAGAGTCTAGGCAATGAGGCATAAACAAAGTTCAAACTTTCTCGAAACACTGAGTAACTAGACATTATGCTATTATTGGTAATTCAAGATCAAAGAAGGAAACAAAATTTACAGTGCCAATGTTAACACTAATTACTATTGAATCCATTACAGCAACATGGAGAAATACAGAACTACTGCTCCTGCATTAGGGTTCCCTTTTCTTACAACTTAATAGGCATTTTAAGTGTTTATGGTTCCAGGATCAACATGTAATTAGGTCAGTGGAACACTAATGATGATGCTTCATATAAAATAAAGCATTTTTGATAATATGTTGAATTTCTTTGTCTTATTGAAAGAAAAGCAAATATCAAGAATCATTAATTTATTATGACACTTTTCAATCAAATATGAAAAAAAATGAATAAGCTCATCATGGCACTTGGAATACTATTGCACTTTCATATTACCCAACTCCAAGTTGTCTCCAGAAAAGGTGATGTCATATGCAATTTGTAGAAAAGACTTCCGTTGTAAAAAAAAGTAGTTAAGTTACTGTTTATCCTAATAACTGCAAATTAACTCATTAAAGTATAGGGGTTTTTTTCCCAATGGTAAAATACACAAATTGTGAAAGTAAAATTATTATTTGGAGAAATCTAAACACATGTTAAAAATAGCTGTTCTTCAGAAAGTTCAATCAAGGTTAAAAGGTGCAAATTCAACCTATATTTTCTTCAACTTGCTTAGAAAGTCAGACCTGTTCAATTTGTCCAAAACCAGGAAAACCTTTAAGTATTTATATAAAGCAATATGTAAATTCCCTGTGCTTCTCTGAGTTTTAACTAATACATATATATCATGCCATTTTATTTAAGTATCACATCACTTGACAGTAGGAAAAACTGGAATGCGCTAAGCAGTAACAATATTCTGCAAATAAAATCTGAGCATTCCTAACTTCAAATACTGAAATGCATTGTTTAATTTTATTGTTTTCCCCTAATTAAGGGCCACAAAACAAAAATACAAAATCAAACGTTAATTATTCTGACAAATAGTTTTTTATTATTTAACTTTTTAGCATGGGTACAAATGATGTCACAACAAAAAGTCTGAAGTCAATTGAAAGAGACTTCAGTGCCCTGGGAAGAATGATAAAAAGTTTTGGAGCACAGGTAGTCTTTTCCTCAGTCCTCCCAGTAACAGGGGAAGACTTTGGAAGAAACAGGCAAACCCAGGATATCAATACCTGGCTCCAGGACCAGTACCTGCACCAAAACTTTGGGTGGGCGGGTCGCGGCGGCGAGGAGCGATGGTGCATGGCGCCCGGCTCGCTCTGTTTACAGCGAGAACACCCGCACTATCACTCCTCCTGACCTCTCGAGCCCCTGCCGCCGTGCCTGCCCCAGGCCCAGAACGGCGGGTCGCAGCAATGCCCTCAGCCCGCGCCTGCTGCCGCGCAAACGTTCGAAAAGACCCAACCTGCCACCATTCCCAGCAGAAGGACATAGCAACCTCCACACCCCGTGTTGAGCAAGTCTTCAGAGCAGTGGGAGCCTCCGGAGCAGTGGGAGCCTCCGGGGCGTGGGATCAGGACACCTCCTCACACCCCATATTGGCAGTGCTGCGATACTCCCCCCTGGACCCACAACGCCCGCATTCTGGTTGTGATCACGCACCAACTAACCGAAGATTAGTGCTACCGAGAACGTCATAACTGACCTACTTCTGCTTTTGTTGTGTGCCACACTAAAATGCCTGATTTCGTGGGACTAGGGTATTCCCCTGCCCTCTGGGCCTGGCCTTACTTCTTCACACAAGTCCACTGCAGCTGTCAGGACACAGGCAGGCCATCTTGCTTCTTCAGCACCATTGACATTTTCTTAAATTCATTCCTCTCTTAAATTACATGTGCCCCTATTTTTAAATGATGACAAGTAAAAATCAGTACCAAAATACATTGTTTAGTGTCTAGGTAAAATGCATTCCTAAAAATGCAGCCTTAAGAAAAAGGCTCTTAAAAGCATGGAGTTAAAAATCCAAGCAAATGGCCTTGAACGTCTACATGCTCTGGAGAAAAGACCAGGAATAGCACATGAAGCAACAGTTGCTAAAATGTGATAGGGCTAAATATAGATTAACACAAATTTCATTTTAAGGTACACAACACAGACAGCAAGCATGAGTTACCTTCCCACTTACCTAGTTGTCTACTTTCCTTATTAAATGTACTTAACAAAATCTGTTGGTTACATTTTTAAGTGGGATGGTCCCAGTTTCTTTGTAGCAAGATGATAAAATTGCATAATTAGGTCCCTATTCCAGGCCTGACTGCCAGCAAATTCTGTGGTTACATAATGCAACGTTTCCAGGAAATATTATATGATCGGTCCCTTAGAGTCTGAAAAACAGCGACAAAAGTGACGAAAATGGCTTAACGCAAACACAGGATAGCAAAACACGGGAGCTGTGGGGCAGACTGCTAGCATTAATTCAGTTTGCCCACTAACAATATCCTTCAACACCGTGTGAAAGTGGGATCTCTCCAGCAGCCTCTGGCATCGGCACGAAATTCTGATTTTTCTCCTTAACGCACAAAAGCGTTGTAACTAATGCCCTTAACTCTGCACCGAAATTACTATGGCTTTTCATACTCACGCACACGTAGTGCCTGCTACCGTTAGACGCGCCGAGCTCCGGCGTTTATACGCCAGCAAAACGTTAACAGCTCCACACCTACACGCGCACGCACGCCCCGCCTCCCCCCAGGCTTCCTCCCAATGACGCCACTCCAAGTGCGCATTCCCTACCTTCAGTGCCGCGCGGTAAGAGGAGCATCTGATCGAGTTGAAGCGGGTAAGGACAGGCAAGCAACAACGTCCCACTTTTCCGGGAGCAGAGTAAGCTGGAGTGAGGGAGCATGTGACAACACGAAAAGATGTATGTTAGTAGGTCAGAACTACGGACGGAGGCATGCAGGCACGCAGGCTTTCTTACGGCCAACCAGTTGGCCTGTCAGTCAGCTACAAGGGACACCAACAACACCCCAATCCATGCCGAGCTCTCTTGGGGACTGGCCAATGAAGGCTGCGGGTGGGCGGCGCCGGACATCCCGCCCCTTGCGCTGCTGGGGCTGTATGTGGTACGGTAGGTCTACGTACTGGGTATTGCATAACCCTCCAGGCGGAAGGCAGCGCGCAGAAGGGGGGTGACGCTGGCATTTATGTGATCGCCCCTAGCAAGCTGGGGCAGTGTGGAAAGGAGTGTTCTTTCCAGCGTTTTGCGGGACCGGTGGGGCGTGCATGGTGGGTTTCCACGGCCGCGAAAGGCTCAGTGAGGGCCGCAGTGAGCTGGTGGGCAGCTGCGTGCGTGCGTTCGTGGAGAGGGCCTTTGCCCTTATTCCAAAGAAGATTTATGCAGAGGTTTTAGTGCTGTCAGTTTTATAGGAAAATTAATTGAGCTGTATCTCCCACAGCCTTACAGTTTAATTGATATGTAGTGTAGTTCTGTTGTATCTGACCAGAATGTAAAAATAAAAATCTGATCTGACCGAAGCACCATTTCAAAGTAATTACACAAGACTGAAAAACTGTTTCTAAGGTACATCTCTGCCATCAAGTCATGGCATATGGATAATTCTCTAATTAATTATACTTAATCTTTTACTTGCAAAGAAAAAGAGAAGGAAAAAAAGAAAAAAGCTTGCTGAAGATAGGCTGACAGTGTTGGGTGTGTTTCCTGCTGTTATACCACTTGGCATTTTGTGCTGAGCTACAAAGCTTACACTGTATGCATCAGAGTACAGCCAGAGCTTTCTTTTACTGATCTTTAAGGATGAAAGATTTTACTATATTTCTTCAATTGACTTCATTGCTGCTCTCATCCCAGTGCTGAAATACTCAAAAGTGAGGAAATATTTTGGAGAACCCATTTACATTGCTTCTGATCCCACTTGCCACAACAAAGTAATTCCTCAATAGTGACTGGGTGCCTGCCTGCAGTTCAACATCTCCCAAATTCTCAAATCATGCTTCTCTTTGCAGAGTATTACAAAAAAAGAAGACTAAATAGAATAGTCTGGTGTTGTTTTGACCCTTGTTTAACCTCCATTTTATAAAATTACATATGTCCAGCAAGAAATCCAACTCCCTCAGAATGTTTGTATATACATTTGATTTTGTGATATGTTTTCTTCATATTTTTTCTTCACAGGTTTATCACTCCTTTTTATCTTCCACAAATAAAATATCTGATGAGAACAGGAAAAAAATCTTTATTAAATTTCAATTCTAGAACAAAAATTATTCATTATTTCATTCTGTTAAACACTCTTACCAAAATAGCACAGTCCTCCCTAAGATAGCCCTGTTATATTACTCTGTCATCCTGTATTTAAATGTCAATGGAGATAGCCCTCTGGAACAAAATATTTGGGCTGACCAGAACCATATGAAGTTCTACTAGGAGAAGTACAAAGTCCTGAGGAGGAACAAGCTCATGTACCAATATATGCTGGAGGCTGAGCAGCTGAAAAGCAGCTTGGCAGAAAAGGACCAGGGAGTCCTGGTGGACGTCAAGTTGAACATGAGCCAGCAATGTGCCCTTGCTGCAAAGAAGGTGAGTAGTATCCTGGGCTGCATTAGGCGAAATATTGACAGCAGGTCAAAGGAGGTTATTCTCTCTGCTCAGCATTGGTGAGGCCTAACCTGGAGTCCTGTGTCTGGCTTGGGGCTCTCCATTACAAGAGAGATACGGATATACTGGAGAGAGTCCAGCATAGCTCCACTAAAATTATTAACAGACTAGGACATCTCTCCTATAAGGAAAGGCTTAGAGAGCTGTGACTGTTTAGTGTAGAGAAGGGAAGGCTCAGGGAGAATCTTATTAATGTATATTAATACCTGAAGGGAAAGTATAAAGATGATGGAGCCAGGCTCTTAAGTGGTATCCAGTGACAGAAGGTAAGGCAATAGGCACAAACCAAAATGCAGGAGGTTGTTTTATCCAAGCATCAGTGTCGCTGTGGTTTGCAGGGGTGCCAGGGGTCCCCAGGCTGCCTTCGCAGCCCTCAGCGAGATGGACCTGGCTAGCCATACCCAGATAGTTTGTTGGCCCGCCAAGCTCCGTGAACCAGCAGAGTGAAGAGACCGGAATACGTAGCAAGCACAAATCTGCAGTTTATTAGCTACAAAGGCATCCTACTAACATATTCACTATTCAAAAGTTTCCAGGGGTTTATATATCTTTTAGGGGTTTTACAGTTTGCACCAATTACTAAAGGGATTCTAAACCTAACCAATCCCTAAGGGATTTTACATTCAAAGTCAGCCTATTAATACTAGAAGAAAATGGACCATTAACATTACAGAAAGATAACAGAGGGGTCTACATTCCATTTCTAAATCGTCACCTAGCCAGCAGTTTCTTATCTCTATGAAATTATTCTCCATGGGGGCCTTTCTAGGGATTCAGGGAGATTTTCTGTTTTGGGAGCACTTTCTGCTCTCTCCACACATCAGGAAACTTTTTTTACTGTGAGGGTGACTAAGTACTGGAATAGATTGCCCAGAGAAGTTATAGCCTCTCCCTCCTTAGAAATATTCAAAAGCCTCCTTGACATGGTCCTGTGCAACTGGTTCTAGGTGTCTGTGCTTAAGCAGGGAAGTTGGACCAGATGACCTCCAGAGGTACCTTCCAACCTCAACCATTCTGTGATTCTTTCCCAAAAGAAGGCAAATTCAGAAACAAGATGAGCTGATTGAATTCTTTTTCGTTTATCTGCCCCTGATTTTTTATCATACTTATCTATACCTTCCAAATAAATCTATTAATTCATTTATATTTATGTCCTCAAGTTATTCATTGTGCAAATCTAATAAACTTTACTCAAATTTATTTTCCTCTCTCCACTCCTAATCTTCTAAGATGTAGAATACAGAGCCTTGATAATGGTAACAGACTACAGAACCCACCATTGCTATAAAGGGGATTCATCAGCAAACCAAGTCAGAGATCTACTGTTGCCTCCCTTTGTGGGTTGCATGGTCAATTTGTTTGCCATAGTTGTGCTTGCCAGTGGACACACAAAAGCAATTGACATGCTATTGGAAATTTCCTAAGTGAGTGCTAGCAATGAGCTTGAAGATCTGTTTGCTTATTAATATTGGTGTATTTTAAGTCAAGTCTTAGGCAACTTGTCCTGCAGACATTATTTCCCATACTATACATGTTGTATTTAATATAATACAGTGAGAGTCCCCAGGACTGTAAAAATTTCAAGCAAACCTCAAAATTGCAGACAATTTTTTAAATTGAAAAGTACATTATTTGTTTTACTATGGAAAATATTTACGATTAATCTGAGCATATATTTTTAGCAACTTTCTGGAAAGAATAAATGCAAGTGCCTCAAATTTGCCTTCATATCTTAGATTATTGAAATATAGAAAGAAGTCTCCAAGGCAATAATATCCCTCCTATGTGGGTATATAGTCTTGGAAATAATACTCAAGATGGAGTTTGCTCACCTATTTGCTTTTACTTTCATCACTAACTATAATCATCTGTAAATCTGGACCTGATCTTTTTCTCAGATTCACAATAAAGACAAGCTACTGTATTTCATGTTACCTAAAGGTAAGGATAGTCAACAAGTACAGAAAAATCTGATCTTACTGTTGGGGGTTGAATAATTTCTTTTATCTTCTGTGGAATTTTTCCCTACTCTTATGCTAATCACTCCGGGCTACAAGTTAATTGCCTCTCACCAGAAGGGGGT
>VXBI01007655.1:0-96903 GCA_013397375.1 Toxostoma redivivum
TGGGTGTGGGTTCCTAAACTTCACCTATTTTATAAACCATTAATTGAAATACAATAGTTTAAATTTATCTGCACAATTTATTTCTGTTCCACTGGGAGTGTTGATATTTGATCTCCTTTCCTCTCTAGAAAACTTAGTGAAAAAAAAATACTGGAGTACAGTATGAAACATTTCCAGTGGATGCAGTAGAATAGGAGCTTCTTTTATGCTGCTAATAAGGACAGATTAAAATGCATATACATTAAAACTATAGAATAATTTTATAGGAAACTAGATGAAATAGCCACATTAGCTCTTCAGTTTCAAGGGTAACATTGAGGTTCCCTTCCTATGACTTCACCTTTTCACAGCAAAAGGATTCACTGATGTGGAAAAACAGAATATTAAACGTTGTATACAAGAAAATTTTAGTTGTCATCCTAACTCTGAATACTCCACCCTATGAAAAAGTGAGAGGTCTTTCCTGATACATTAACAAATCTATTTACTGTCATTGTAAACTTAATCATAGTAGGATATAATTATATATGAAATTTTTTAAATATCATAAAAGGGCTAGACAACTCTTACAGTAGTTCCTTTTTATTTCTGAAAAAAAAAAAAAAATCCTTAGCAATCACTTTCTTTCCCTCTACCCAGGATCCCCAACATACTCAACTCACATTGGACCACCACACTCACTTTCCTCTATAATGGTTTGGGGGAAAAAAACCCCAACATGTATCAAAGAAACAAATTATTGGACACAAATGATGGTAAGATTTGGATTCCATTGAAATTAAGACACTGAATATATATAGTTAATATAGTCTGCAGACATGTAAACTATTCAGTAGGGGAAGCAACTCATCTGCACAGGCTGTTGCTGCTTTCTTTAAAGTAGACACACTACACTGGGAATCACTACTTTGACCAGCTGTCTTTCAGTATTATGACAAGAAAAATAGCATGAATAGTTATCTGTGTAAACTTTAATTTAGCTCCTGATCCTTCTCTCTTGGTCATATGCTCCTGAAAGATATAACAAAACCTGTGGTAATCCTCAATTTTAATTTTCATCTTTAATGCTCTCTTTAATCTGAACAAGGAAATGTGCAGGGTCAACAGCAATGGAATTTATTTGCAGTCAAAGTCTAGTACTTTCTAACTGAGGTGATCTCCTGAGTTCAGCCATACCTTGGAATTCTCTTAGCTTTCTTTACATCTTTTCTCATGTATTTCAAACTGCAATTCTAAACCTGTCATTAACTCCTATGAAGACCATATCACTACTTTTGTGGATGGTAAACTAACACCAAACACTGGACTTTGCAGCAAACAGCTATAGACTGGTTGTTTTCAAGTTCCAAAATCCATACTCTAACGCTAAATTAAGCAACATAAAGGAAAAAATTCAGAAGCAAAGAGCCTGAGGAGTTCCTGATTTCCATGGGATTAGATGGCACTCATGGTGTGCCTTGAGTACCAAGTGCAGGTGGATGGTGCTAACTTTTCAGAGGAGCCAAGCTGGGGCAAAGCAGCTCCCTGCTGGCTTCCCAAAATCGACCATGCAGTGAGGTGCGAGAAACAGAAAGATAGGAACCTTCACAGATACTGAAGGGTTTTATTTACAGCCTTAGAAAAAGCTTGGATTGATGTAAAAATAGAAGTACACAGACATTAAGCAGAAAAATTATAGGCTTATGTTTCTATAATTGTAAGTAAGAATATGTTTTAAGTAAGTAAGAAACTGTATTAGATAAGATGGTGAAGGGTTTTATAGTGTAGCAATGTAATTGTATAGGGTAAGCTAAGATTTTAAGTGTTATAATAGAGGCATATGTATGTATGTATGTGTGACAACAGTTCATTGGATGAAAGTATACAGAGTGCAGCAAAATTAAGTAAAGGTAATAGGTCAGAAAAACAAAATATACTTCATAGCAACTTTCCATTGGATTAAAATATTATCTATGGCCTTGTAGCAAAGAAACCACAACTACTTTTTGAGCTATGGCTGAATTCTTGCTTCTCTAAATCTCACACCTTGAGGCTGATGTGAATTGGAGCAATAAATCATCTTTAGCACAAGAGTGGTCCCATCCCTATATTCAAGGCAATGATAATAGTGGGGGGGCTGTATGGACCATATGGACTGTGCCTGAGTGCCAGGGGGAGTGAGCTTGACTGCTCCAAAAGCAAGGCCAGTGGTGTACATTTACACTGTGGCTACCCTGGGGTCATGGCCAAGGAGCAAAGCAAGAAGAAACCTAGCTGACTAATATTTAGAGATAGCTACAAAACAGCCCAGCTGAAACAAGGATTTCTGTCCTCAGCAGTGCTTCCAACTGAAATCTATTTTATGTCTTCTGAAATGCAAAAAACCTAAGTAAGATGCAAATAGAATTATGAATTTATAGAAGATCAATTACATAAATACTTCCCCTTTATTTAAACATATTTGTATTTCAACATATGGCATTGTTGAAATGTATATTTGATTATGCTCTGTAATGAATATACTCCTCTGTAAATCTTTCTCCTCCTCTTTTTTCCTGATGCTGAATACTTGATACTTGCAGTCTTTTAGGGACTTTGCTTTATTCACTGAACTCTGTAGTGAGATTGCCATTGGCTCCCAAATATCTCATGTTTTCAATTATGAGAGAAATACTTTTTGCTCCTGGAGGTTTTTTAGTTTTCAGCTTCATAGGTTAATTTATTAGCTTTGCCTCACTAACCCTGCAGCTAGCAAGGATTATGACTTATTCTTAATATCAAATAGCAAGCATTTAGTCTCATTCCACTAAACTTATTTATAAGAAATAGATATAATTAAATTACATATAAATATTGAGATTTAGAGCTAGACCAAAAGACGCTTCATTATCACAAACCTACCAGAATAAACTAAAATTGCATCCAAAAAACCTATTATTAGTTCTACTTAATGTAAGATCTGTAATATGAAAGCTCCTATTAGCAGGATATAAAATATCATCTCATAGCTGGGCTTGCTAAAAAGTATAATTAATATGTGGAAGGGAACTAGCATATGAGCTGGAAAGATCGTGAAGGATCAATAGCAAATAATCCATGTTTTTGAAGATTTACATTGGGCGTTGGAGCATCTTATCCTAAAATAAATTTGTTTTGTCCATGCTTTACAAAGCGTTCAAGTGTATTCTGGTTTAAGCACAAAGTTTTCATTAAAATTCATGTAAATACTCATCTTCTTTGATGAACTAAGACTTCATTATTCAATTCCTTCATTTTCATGATTCCAAAGTCCAAAAGTGAAACTCTTGATGTCAGAAGAGAAGAAAGGAGAATGCTCCTTTGCTTGTGTATTGAACTCAAGCTCTGGTAAAACACACCAGAAATACAAAAGGTTTTTGCTGTTACAAAAACTTTTTTAACATTACTTTATCTAGATGGATTTGTAAGAAAGGTAAAAGATGATTCCTCTGCCTTCTTGCTTCTTATCTTCTGAAGCATTGTTCTACATTTTAATCCATAAAAAATTACCTTGTATAAAACATAGTTTCTTTCATAAGCATATGCTAATTAAAAAAAAATTTGGAAATATTTTTTCACTTTTTTTTCCCATTAATAAATCTTAGGTTTTTCCATTCTTACACTACTTTTTATGTATTTTATAAAAGCCTCCACTAAAACCACATCAAAAATGCTTTTTAAGATATATGGATGTAAATGAAGTTTATGTTCATCTGTAGCAAAATATAAATTATTTTAGTGTATTCTAAATGCATATGGCATTTTCCTTATACTATCCATAATGTGTGTTTACAATTTACTTATACTCCTCTTTTTGTGGTTTACATTAATTCAGTTTCAAAACAAGAGCAGTCTCAGTGTGAATCAGAAGAGATTTTCACCTGAAGGGTTAATATTGTTTTACATTCTTTCCTAATATTGGGATATGCTAAGGGTCTCTTAAGTAAAATTGAAGTATTTGTGATATGGTTTCATATGATATGCAACAATTTTTTTTTTTAACTGGATATCTTTATAGGTTTTTGCAATTTTTTATTTCATTTTGGTTTGTTGGTTTTTTTAATTACTTATTTTACTTTTGAATTTTGTTTAATTTAAAGAGTTTAAATCAGAAGAGGTGAAGTGACACCCCACAACCCCAACTCCCACCAAAAAAAAAAAATGTTAGTCAAAGGAAACCCTCATATCCTTTGGTGTTCTGCAAGTTTTCATTCTCTTTTAGAATTAACTATAATTTTTATCACAAAGAATGATTTTAGATTGCAAAATCCTGATGCATTTTGTCAAATTTTTTAATGCCTTTGTCCATTTCTGACTATCCCAGTCTCCCTTAAATTAAAAATCTACATATGCCCACTAATAACTGCTATCTACTAATGCAAAACTAGCTACATGTCAGAATGATAGTTATTAAAATACAGTCATTAAAATTCAGAGGAAATACCCGTCTATTTTACATGCATTGAAAAACGTTATTATCAAGGTTCATGATTCATTCACCATTACAATACTAAACTATTACAGGGAATGTGAAGTTTGTGATTAAAAATGACAGACAGGGCAGCATATATCATTGAATATTGACTTATTGTGATTCCAAGATAGACGTGCAGAAGATTTCAAAACAGTCTGTTAATAATAAATGATTTCTTTCTCCCATGTTAGAGCCATTGGAAAGTAGAAGACAAGGAAGATCAGCATGACATTGACAATCATTGTACGTGGAAGTATGCTGAAATAAAATACATCATAATGCTGGGATTAAATAGAAACTCTTGATTTAGAAACCCTACACAAGGGGTGAGGGGAGTGATGATTACAGACTTTACTGAGGAAATCTCTGTATGACATGTTTGTTATTCACGACAGAAACCCAGTTTAAAAAAAAAAAAAGTAGAATTTCAACATTAATAGAAAGTTTAATAAAGAGAAGAAACAATCAAAGATATCTGAAATGCACTCTGTGACTCATGACTAGGAAATAAGACTATTTGCAAGTGTCTTTATAATTTTTCAAGCTTTTCAAACTGGAAGAATTCACTTTCTATCAGGAAGGGGAAAAAAAGTCTCCAACTCTTAGCTGAAGTATTGCAAGAAGCTCCAATGTATACCATGATTCTATCAACCAGAATGAAAATGTTTAGCTGTCTCTTTGCAAGAGGGATTATATATGTCAAGAGAATGTATTTTTTCAGATTCTACTGGATCAGTAGTTCTGTGCCTACTTTCTGATTGGTAGATATTTGATCAAGTGTTTGTACTATTGATCTACTTAGAATATTTATGTGAAAGTTTTATCAAAACCGTTTCCTTCGTCAATAGTGTTTTGAGAGTTTTATCAAGTCACCATGAAAAAAACAAATAAATGTACTGGGGCTAGTGGTTTTAGAAAGAAATTGCCCACAGATGGTTTGTGACTTCTGAAGTCAGAATACCAATAACCATTCAGGATGAAAGTCCTGCTGAATGGCTGCACAAGCTATAGGGAACAAATGGAAAATAAAAGCACAGTCTGCTATGAGTGATATTGGTTGGGTGTTGCCTACAGAGCACAAATCACACCAAACATACTTCAAAAAGACAGATGTAGAACTATTCTTTCAAAATACTCCTAATATACCCAAGTGTCTTATGGGGTAAATTACTTCAGATATTCATTATTTAAGGGTCTATTTTCTCCTTCACTGCTCTGATCCCTTCTTTTTTTTTTTTCCTCATATGATTAACTTGGAGGAAACAAACCGAAGACATCCTACCTCTAACCATATTCAATCAAGACTCAAGCATGCCTTCTGCAGGTCTGGGTTTTGTAAACCACCCCTTTATCAGCTCTTTACATCTCTAATGAAGTGTTCTTTTTTCAAGAAAGATAATAATGCTCAAATGTGGTTTGTTTTTTTTTTTCTTCAGCTGATTTTGATATAATTTCTACTTATATGTTTTCACAGAAACAGCAGACATTGGTTTGCATTCAGACACAGTTAAAGTGTGAAATTAATTTCTATTGGGAAAATTTTCTTTTTCAGTAAAGGTTTGGGGGTTTTAGGTGTGAAGAGCATTTACCTTATCCATTTTATATGGAACGAACAGATGGATAAGAATAAAATAATTTTCTAAAGACAAAGATGATTTTCATGCACCTTTGAAAGACTGAAATGCTAAAATTTAATGACTCAAAACAATCAGTCATTTACAGATACAGCAGGCAGCTTTACTGGGGCCAGGTTTGCACATCCCAAGGGGGAGAAGATGAGTTTTGGGTGTGTGGTGGCAAAACCTCTGATCTGCATAAGACAGAGGGGATGAACACCGACCACAAAGAGGCTCTATGTTTTGAGCCAGATAAAGGAGAAGTCTGATGAAAAGGAGATCCAGCAAGGTGGGATAATGGTTTTGGCGTGCCAATGTCCTCCCCTGCCCCTTCCCTGGAGAAGGTGACATTCACAGAGGGCACTCTCATTCACACACAGGCATGAGGGTATTCATCCCGTCTGATGGGACATAACTCACACAGCTATGCTGACATGAGAGGCATTTGTCATGTCTTAGAAGGAGCCATAAACCATCTGAGTCCCCAAAGTGCCCCAGACCCATTCCTGAGGCCTTCCACCAGATGGCTGCCCATGAATCCACAGTGTTGCAACAGAGTCACAAGGTTATAAAGGTGGCATAAAATTCCCTCCTGCCCAGGAGAGGTACCTGGGCATTCCACCTACATCTAAATGTCTATTAACCCATTGAACTTTGTTTTTAGCTGGCTTACTCCCACCCCTGATGGACAGAGACTGTGACCATCACCTCAACCAACGGATATCAATCAAGTCTCTTTGCTGGATCTACAGGTGATGCTGGATCTACAGATATCTTTCCACTCTTATAAATTCTTTCCCTTTCTTTCTTTTCCTTATACATTTTTTTGAGCGTTATTTTTATGCTTTTGTAATTCTATATAACTATAGATAGTAATAACAACCAAAATGGTTACATACCTATTTTCCATATTGTTTTATAAATATATTTATAAGCACCTATCATTCACTCTAATTTGCCCCAAGGGATCTATTAACAAGAACTTAAGTTCAGGGGAAGGTCATAACAGCAGCTATATGTACTTATTTAAAGATTTCTACCAGCCTATTATTTTATCAGCCACTAAAAGCTTAGGGCATTTTTTGTGAAGAATTAAGCAGTTATATTTAAGACAAACTGTATCTGTCAATTAATCTAGTCTTTTTTTGTCTCTAGAAGAACATATATTCAGAATCTGTTAGTGACATTTTCCTTTATTTGTCTGAGATTGCATGTTAAATAAAAATAATTTTGCAGATCTTCAATTTTGATTGCTAGGTGATGGAAGAAAAGAAGAATTAATTCTCAACATTTTAAAAATTATAAATCATAACATCCCTCCTTATTTGTGAGAGGAATGTCGAATTTGTCTTTACAAACAAGCTGTGGATCTGCTTGTAGATAAGTCTAGCACTGAGAGATAAAAGAAACAATGGCATNTATTAATTTTCCTGACATTTGCTAAAAGTATTAATGAAACAGTTAATTCAAAAAATGGAGTCTATCTCAGTCAAATTGAACAGATTTTACATACTTAACATTTCCATCTTCTTTAGTTGAGAAGTCTCATTAATAGTATTGAATTTGCATTGAGTTTCATGCCTTGTCTTGCAGTAATATATAGGATATAAGGTGACAAATTTCCTCCTCACTGTTAACAGGACAGACAACTCTTGATATTACACAATGACTCAGTCTACTGTCAGGCACAAGCAGAACAAACATCGTGTAAATAACACAATTTATCTAGAATTAAGTGATGGTATTTGCTTGAAATTTTATTTCTTTTCTCTTCCTTGTAAACTGTATGCCATATTAATGGGAATAATACAGATCTTACTATGCACATACACCATCATATAGGTGCTTTGTAAACATTATGTTGTAGGGGTTTTTTGTCCTTGCAAGGGGTTTTTTCTCCTTGTCTCTTTTTTTCAAGATCTGGAACTTTGACAACAAAAGACAGGCTCCCCAGATAACTTCTCTGCTTTAACATGAATTACTGAGGACTTTCCTTTGGTCGTCTATGTGATACTAAATGTGACTTGTGTGTTAAAATTAAAACTTGCTTGCTGAAAAATTAAAGATAGAGTTTGGGCTCCTACTGTGGCTATTAAGTAAAATAGAATCTAAAATATGATAATGTTTTCTGAAATTAGACTATAAACATGGAGCATAGCTGAATCAAAACCACTACTTAACCTGAACTTCTAAAGTAATACATTTTATAGTGACTTTAAGTATAAAATTACTTAATGATTTTGCTCTTCCACTGGAGTTCTAATGAAAGTATCTGGAAAACTTTTAAGATATTACTTACCTAGGCTTCTTTATTTAAAATCACCTACCATTTAAAGGCTTTCATGCCTGTCATATGGCAGAGCTGAAAATGACAACTTTCTCTAAAGACAACATTAATTCAATATGACAGCACTATCCAAAAGCAAACTAAGCTGACATAGTGATTATCCGCTGTAAGATCAGAGGGTCAGCTTGTTGACAGTCTTGTTCCAGCAAACAAGGAAAGGAATAAGCATGAAAATGCTCCAAATCTGCTATAATCATCAGTTTGAGGTGCAAAAAGGACTAAGAAGTGGCTGGATGTGGGGGCATCAGTAATTTGCATTGTCAGTGTGGAGCAGAGTTGTCAAGACAAACTTGGCATTAACAACATCCAGAAATAACCTGGGCCATTGCCTCCACAGAGCTGTAACTCTGGTGGCAGGCAGCATAACCCCAGGCAAGTCTGCCTCCTCTGCTGCTGGGAGGGAGGTTTTGATCCATAGCCAGCCAGGACTGAGTCATCCAGAGAAATGTGGAGATTTCAATCTATTGCAAGACATCAGTGTGCAGCTTGGGTTGGTACTTCGGAGTCTCAACAAAACTGTTCATAGAAATGTTAAGGTTCACACAAGAATGTTAAGAATATTTCCTGGCCAGGAAAAAGAATCCCAGAAAATAAATATATATATAATTGGTATTTAACATCAATTCATCCATTAATTGCATTATTATTAGCTATATGATATTTCATGTCATTTAATATGTTAAGCAAAAATGCAGAGGTATTCAATGTTATTATGTTATTCCATAGTACAAGTCAAAGGCAAGTTTATTGAGAAAAAAATTTGAGACTCCATTATCTTTCCAGCATTTTTGTTTGCAATATTTTTTCTTAAAGATAAGGCAAATGTTTTTATCAGGAAAGCAAAAAGAAAGAACTATATCTTTTTTAATCTTTAAAGTGATGCTACCAGCATCCTGATGTTTTCCAAATATTATCAATGATTCTTGTGATCACTGAGCAATAACCAGTAGTAAGTAGTTTGGGAAGACTTTGATAATTGTGTTAATGTGCACATTTATACTATGTGGTAGACTATATCTGAGATTTCTAACTTATCATCAGTTGTTTTGATTACACCCATATCATACAGTACAGAGAAGTCTTGATGCAATCTTAGGACTAATAGATTAAAAGATTAATAAATAGCCCTGGAAGTCTGAAATTTGAATACCCCTTGAAAAACAGCTAAAAATTGCTGTAAATATAACTTTTATGAACATTTAGATGATCTTCAAGAGAAACTTATTTACCAAGACAAAGATGCTTATTGCATTTTTTTTATATACACTATGAAATAAAATTAAGCTCTAGGCACTATTCTAGCTATAAGGAGGTAACAGCAGAAAAACAACCAGTGGATCATATTGAATGTTGATATTGGTGCAGGACAGAAAGATTAAAAAATGGAAGACATATGTTGGAAAACAATTTATATAGATATAGCATTTTTTATGTGTGAATTTTATTTCTGCTTTTTAATGAAAACATTTTTACTAATCAAAACAAGTAGGGTTTTTTTGTTGGGTTTTCTTGGTTTTGTTTTTTTTTTTTTTTTAGAATTGTAAGCTTGAGTTCACATGCTAAGAAACTATTTCTTATTCTTTTGCATTAGGTAGTGAAACCAGTTATCTCTCAATTTGTTGGGAAAGCATGAGATCTAGAAGAATTTTAACTCTACCATAAATAAAGCAGCATGAACTAGAAGTGGAAAATAAGAATGGAGCCAATAAAAAATATTCTAGTTAGCAAGTACTGTGAAATTTAAAAATGCCTTGCCAACGAGGGACAAAAAGGCTGAATCAGCCCACTAGGGAGAAAAAAATATTGTCTCATTCATTTTCTAATAGTAAGGGAGGAGTGAAAAAGCCTCATATCTATTCAGGCTAGATTTGATGAGGACAGTGAAATGACCCAAAAAATGCTATGGACACAATTTTTTGCTCTCATTATGTTATTTCTTGAACCTGTTACATCTTTCCCTATCTCTACAATCATTCATGCTTTCCCTCCCTCTTTCATCCTAATCCCTCAGCAATTCCAAACAGAATTTATTCAGGGACTTCATGATCTGCTATGCATGCAAATGCAGTAATGTTGTGATTGCATTGCTAAGTGTGGTAGCACTTTTCTGAGATGTCTATGTACCAGCTCTTGCACAAGTTCAACTTTTAGCTTTCTAGCAAGCTTAGTGTCTACATGCCATCTCAGGATTTCTTAGCTGTTCCCTAGAGCTACTGCACAAGACAGAATTTTACTGAATTCTGAATTTTTACTTGTTCAGGGTGCATTCAGAAAAGGTTTTTTAGAAGATGTTTAGACTTGTCATGAGGGTTGCATGTAGTCCAACACAGTGAGTATTGAGAAGAGTGAACAGGTGTTTGACAACTTTCATTGCACCTGAAAAGAATTTCCATTACCGTGCTGCTTGGTTTCATTAAATGGATTAAAAGGAGTATAAAAATAAGGTAAGCTACATTCTATGAGACATTGAAGCATTGTATCCACCTAGTAGGTAGGACAGTTGATTTATGTTGGGGCTTACTATCAGAAACAAATGTATTAGCATTAAAAACTTGGCTTTCAAATGCTAGGCACATCCCCAGGAAATAACTGAGAGTTTGCAGGCAGAGAGGAGAGAACTGCAGTGATTTTATTGTGGAGAGAAAAAAAAGAGCAGTTAACAACAAGAAAAAAAATATTTACAGCTCAGAAATCATAATTTATCACTTTTCTTAGGAGCTAGTAATAATAATGACAGACAGCTGAGTATGACCTCAGAACTAAGATAATTCCAGCAGTGTCAGAGAAAGCAATCACAAGGCATTTAGAGGAAGGACATGAGAATATCAGAGATTCTTTGTATGTCCCTCAAGCTGCTTACATTGGAAGGCTGAAGAACTGCCACATCTTACAGAACAGACATGCTACAGAACTATTTATATAATTTTGTTTACCTTCCAAATCCAGGGAACTCTAAGTCTTTGTATCAACGTTCTTAGTCAGATAGAATTTCATGGATTTTAAGTGCTGCCTTATTCTGCTCAGGCCTTTTCACTCAGGCTGTGCAATTTGCTGAATGCTCTTCAGCCTCTCAGGACTTGCAGACTACATTCTTTTATAGCTCAAGTCATCAAGTAAAATACCTTTTTGCTAGTATTTGTAACGAACATGTGCAATGAAAGCCTGTTCCAAAAAGATAGCACACTTGCTTTCTTTAAAAATATGGATGCCATAGTACTTCACATGTAGTTTTCTTTCTATAGATAAATAACTCTGTTTAAAATAAAAGTAAACTTATTTCCTGTTTGAGTTTGCCTAGTTTTATCTTCCAGCCACTAGTCCTTGTTCTCTTCTGTTCTCTAAGGAGCTCTTAATCTGTTATGGAGTGACTACAATTTGTGATGAAGTCACTTTTCATGCTGCTTCTTCTTCTTCTTCTTTTTCTTCTCCTTTTTTCTTTTTCTTTTTCTTTTTCTTTTTCTTTTTCTTTTTCTTTTTCTTTTTCTTTTTCTTTTTCTTTTTCTTTTTCTTTTTCTTTTTCTTTTTCTTTTTCTTTTTTTTTTCTTTTTCTTCTTCTTTTTCTTCTTCTTCTTCTTCTTTTTCTTCTCCTTTTTTCTTTTTCTATATCTTTTTCTTTTTCTTTTTCTTTTTCTTTTTCTTTTTCTTTTTCTTTTTCTTTTTTTTTTCTTTTTCTTCTTCTTTTTCTTTTTCTTTTTCTTTTTCTTTTTCTTTTTCTTTTTCTTTTTCTTTTTCTTTTCCTTTTTTTTCCTTTTTCTTTTTCTTTTTCTTTTTCTTTTTCTTTTTCTTTTTCTTTTTCTTTTTCTTTTTCTTTTTCTCTTTCTTTTTCTTTTTTCTCCTTCTTCTTCTTCTCCTTTCTTCTTCCTCTTCTTCTTCTTCTTCTTCTTCATAAACTACATCTCCACTGAGCACTCATGAATAGAAAAATAAGTACTCCTAAAGCAGATATTCAAGTTGCTATGTTTCAAGTTTGATGTTAGTGATAATCTAAAACTGCTTCTACTAATGGAAAATCTCAAACTGCCTTATCAGTTCTACTTATAATTTTACAGAGGGCAAAGTACAATTGATGTCCTCTAGAAATCACTTTTCCATACATGATCACAAGCGAGTTGGTTTAATACTGAAATTTAACACTGGAAATTTAATTTCCTGACTTTCATGTATTTAATTTCCGAAACAATTATGGCTGCTTATATGCTAATTTTGTATATGCCTTTTCATTCTAGAATGAAATAATAATTTTTTATTAAAAAAATAAAACTATGAATGCTGGAGAAGCGATATATATATTTATATATATAGTGTTCATTTGAAAGGCTCCTAATAAAATGAGGGGAAGACTACAATTCTTATCACAGACCCAACGATGCTGCAATACAGTGTTTTTATAATGGAAGTGACAGAATGCCTGAGGTGTATTCAAATAACTTAGAGTGATAAAAACAAGGCATTTGGCAGATGTGGTGCAATCACTGCATAAATAACGGTAGGGAAGGAATTGCATCCTGTGGTCAGGTGAATGCTTTGAAATATTTCTAGAGGTAAGTCAGAAATGTTTAGGGACCCTGATATTATAACTCCAAACCTCCATTTCCTACCAGAGAGTAGGATATGTATCTCAGTATCAGCACTAATTTGTTCCTTGTTCTGCAATTATTTATGGAATATTGCACTCCTTTGATCTATAAAAGTAAATGTCCTCAAAGGTAATTATCATGTGTCATCATTACAACAAAAACCTCAGTATATTCGTCATCCATGTCACTAAGTTGTCATTAAGTCATCATTAGATAATGATTACTCCTGATCTCAAACTGATTGTTGTTTCCACATTATTTTGTTTTGTTTAGTATTGAGTTTTTTGTATTTGCACCTATGCAAGAAACCAGGTCTTAATATTCTAGTTTATAATTATAAATCATGACTCTTGCACAACTATTGCACACAACAGTCCAATACATATTTTTCAAGAAAATGAGACAAAACTTATTCAAAAAGAAAATGGTATTTGTTACTGTTATGAGCCACAAAAGGAATGAATTGATTGAGTAGATCTTAGAAAAGCTTAAAATTGTACCTAGAGGCAGAGAGCAGGCCACCTACATAGTGCAGCTAATTCTCTTGGCTCATTTTACATTTCTGCAATGCTCTGGGGAGAATATGTCTTTCAGAATGGTCTTGCAGTTATTTAATTGGGACAGGCAGATTCCAGCTTCTTGCAATGGGAACTGATTATGGCATTACCTCAGTGGATATTGATATGCCTCAACCCCAGTCAGCAACTAAGCCTCACACAGCCACTTGCTCACTCCCCCTTGGTGATATGGGTTAAAGAACTGGAATGGTAAAAATGAGAAAATTCATGGCTTGAGATAAGACAGCTTAAGAGGTAAAGCAAAAGCCACACACACAACCAAAGTAAAACAAAAAGTTTTGCAAGTGTTAAACAACTATTTATTTAACATTTACCCTGAGCAGACAGGAGTTCAGCCTCCCCAGGACAGCATGGATCCACCATGTCTAAGGTTTATTTGAGAAGACAAATGCTGTAACTTTAAAAATCCCCTCTTCCTTCTTCTCCCCCCAGCTTTATATACCGAGCATGATACCATATGGCATAAAATATCCCTTGGACTGTTTCCCCTCCTAACTCCTTGTGCATCCCCAGCCTCCTCGATGGTGGGATGGGGTGAGAAGCAGAAATGATCTTAACTCTGTGTAAGCTCTGCTCAGCAGTAACTGAACAATCAACATCGGCCTCATACTGAAACCAAAAGACAAGACTGTATCTGCTACTGAAAACAAAATTGACTCTATGTGAGCAGGATGGGTACACGTGTAATTTTTCAGTAGCACTGGAAGCAACTCTGTGGTTTCAAGTCCCTGTTCTTTGATGTAAAATTGAGTAGCTATAAATACTGCTAATTTTGAAGGTGATATTTCAAACTATAATATTGGTAGCACAGGTCCTTATGATTCTTATTTACATAAAGTTTATGTTTAATCCTATTCAGTCTTAAATAGTTTCTTTTTTTTTTTATCTGACTGTCAATTAGCAAGCATAGGTTAAAGTTTACAGTTGTGTTTCTTATTAAAAATCCCCAAACTAATACAGACCTAGTTTTGCATTATGTCTAAAGTCAGAATTTCCATTTAAAACTGCATTACTTGCATGACAAGTGATCCTTCAAAGACAAGTCAGACTTCATGACAAGGGGGTACTCTGTTATTTGGGGCTTTAGGGTTTCGACCATATTTTATTTCAATGTGCTATGAGAAAGGAATGTTCAACCACCTTCATAGCCCTTCATACCGTGTCAGAATTCAGAATAAGGATCACTAAACACGCATTATCAAGTAGGTGCTTCAAATCTGTTGCTCTGGACAATGGTGTCCCGCAATTTTCTGCCGTAGTCCAGCCCTTTTCACTGTAGAAGAACACTTCCCAGGAAATTGTATGGAATGTTGCTCTTCACTGACAAATTCTCCCTGTTAAGGGGGCAATTATCCTAAGAGAATTATCCTGCCCAGTTTCTTTCAATTACATTTAATAAATTAGTCAGTCTATTTTTTCTGGTCTTTGCTGTTTGATTTTATTTTCTTTGGCTGCTCATATTAACTCTCATGGAACAGGGCTTTTTGCAATCCCCATTTAGCTGATTTAAAATATAGTGCAGTTTTTCTTCATTGCATCTTGTTCTGGTTTGTGGCTGTAGTGAAACCTGTATTTCTTAAAAGGGCTTTGGAAGAAACCTTCCTTAAACTGCCTGGCTTATGGATTTCTTTTTGCTGTCATCAATGCAGGAGGCAGCAGGCTATTAAGTTTTGCTCTGGCTTGTGCCCTCTGATTGATATGATTGTGTTGGGCTTAAAATTCCATCCTGTCAAGTCTTGTAATGCTTATTGCTGCCAGACAGTTCCTTGTGTAGAGTCTGGATAAGAAATATTTCAGTTTCTTCTTTTTTTTTACCACTGAAAGTATTAATTAAAAAAAAAAAAAAAGAAAAAGGCTATTTGGAGTAGAATTCTGAAGGTGAAATCAATATGAATCCCAATTTCAATGACACCTAAGAATTTTATTCTGGTAATTTATATGTTCAGTGATATTTCAAGATTTTTTTCCCTTATTCATATTCTGCTTAATTATTTTTTTTAACTTGTATTCATTTTGGTTGTAAATCTATCTTTTTTGCTATGTAGCTGTGAAATTGTTTATTGTGAAGACTGTTTACACATGATTGTTTATACATAACTTACATAATTAAACCTCTATGCCAGGGATAAGTTACTGGAGCTTCTGGTTGAAGTGCGGTAGGTCTTCCTTCTTAGGGTTCATTTATGTGAATTATTTGTACTTGGTAAACTTTCCTTTAATTAGTGTGTACAGGACTTGAAAAAATGTATTCTTTATTTAAAAGGGAAAAAAAAGACATTTCATAGCCACTAGCATAAGCACTTTTCTGAATCAGAGAATGGAAGTAGCACCTAAGTTCTCTTGACAGTTATTGGCAGACTAGGCAGAAGAATCTGTTCATCTCATCAGTAGTTCTTAGGTGCAGAGAGTGCTTTTTGTGGAAAAGATTTTAAAAGCATATCATAAATCATATCTATTTTCTCTTACTTCATCAAAGAAATCTTGGTCTCCCTAAAGGTAAAATAGTTGAAGGATGCTTGGAGAAATAACTGAGTTGCTAAAAATCCTTCATTAGTGGAAGGACTGCAACTCCTGTTCTAGTTCTAAAGGTCAGAGTAAGTGTTAAAAGCTCTAAAAACTCTCATTTTGGAAGAAAAATCTTCCGGATTCCACAAAGAAAAGTCCTGGAATATAATGGCCATGAGAAATGTCCAGGTTCAGTAATGGCACCACTTTTGAAATTGCTCATAGGCATATCCTAAAAGACAGATATAACTAAAAACTTTTTAAACTTTCAGTGTCCAAGACCTTTGGAGAAAGGAAGAAGACAGCATGGCATCTCAAATTGATGTTGACACTGCTTCTTCATGTTCCTGTTGTTACAACTTGTGATTGCCTCTTAAAATTCTCAGTACTAGGTTTGTGTAGAAATAATTTCCAGTAGATTTGCGAAAGCATACAATAAATCATTTACTTCATTTTGTACTGCTAACAACCTCATGGCGTTGAATTGCATATTCCATTTGAAAACAAAAACAAAATAAAAACCCCACAAAATAAAACATAAAACCCCTTGCTTTCTGCATTCATTCCAATCGAAATGAATTTTAGAATGTAGGCCCTATGCAGCTGCATATTCCAATTCAGAGTCTGTAGTAATCTCTCCTGATGAATAGCAAATAATTCCAGCTAGGCTGTGAAAAAAATGCAGGATCAGATCAAGTTTTAAGAATATCATATGCATATAAAATTGAATAGAGGTGTGTATATATATATATATATATATGCATAAAAGGGCAGAACATGATAGTTTTAGAAAGCCAAGCTGCATTAAGGAGCCTCTGCTGTATAACTTATAAAAACAAGACATAGAAGACAGACTCAGTCACAGAAATCAGAAAAAAAGCCAACCAGAATGAGGTGATATAACATCGAATGAAGCCACAGTGCAATCTCATGTGTTGTTGACTAGATTTCAGAGCTTTTCGTCTCTGGTTAGATTAGCAATACCATGAACAGACAGATTATGCCATTTCAATATCCACAGACTTTTCAGAGTTCTTTTTATATACTATGGGGTTTTGTGAAGTCATTGAATCAGGTACAAATGAAATATAAGACATTTCAGACCTCTGACTCATAGCAGATTTTACTGTTACTATTGCTAAGCCTGCTTTTCTATCCCTTTAAAATTGAATGGTCAAACATAAAAAAGAAAAGGGGAAAGGAAGAGATTTTTAAGCTGCATAATTTGGTGATGCTGGGCTCATTATAAAAGAAGGATTTCTTGGAGAAATAGACAACATATACTAGAAAGATCCATTATGCAACAGTCTGGACACCAGGAGGAAATACGTGTAAGAAAATAATTCTAAAATAAGCTACACAGCATTTTTTTTTTCTTTTTTCAATTTGCCGTACCAATTTTTATAGTTTAAATCTGCTAAAGAGCATTCTGCAAGGAAGATAATTATGATTTTGATGTGTTAATGAACACTTTCATTATTTTGATCTCAAGTAGATGGTCATAAATAAAAAAAATCCTTCCCTCTTCTCTGCTCTTGCAAGAATATTTTTTAGGCAAAGATAAGATAATTTGTTGTCTTCATAAAATTTCTTTGGGGTTACTACCATGTATCTCATGGTAATGAGCTCATGGTCTGTTAATAGAGTTGGACAGTCTCAGCCAAAGAGTTGCTTAAGGGTGTGCCTGAAGCAAAGGATATTGTACTGCCTGAAACACTAGGAAGAGACTGCAAAGTCTCTATCTGCTCTTTTTCCTTTTTTATTCAACAGCTTATAATGCAGCATACTTACAAAATATTTACTGTACTTACTTATAAAATTAGTGGCAATGAAAGGGATTTGAACCTTCCTTAATTCTCACCTTCCTCTGATTTCTATATGTCAACACAATCTTCATTATTCCTAGTGGAAATGTGCATCAAGCCCTGTCTGCAATTGGAACAGCCCTGCAGTGGTTTTACTTGCACTGCAGTAATGAGTTTGGCACCTATGGAATACTGTGCTCGCTGAAATGAACTGGGATAAGTCCTTAATGCTTAAGAAAATCTATTCCTTTACCAGAGCTTATTTTCTAATGTGAAGGAAAACTCAATCTTCAGATCTACATTAATGCTGTATCAGTCCTTTAGAATAAGTGGAGAGAGAGAGATTTTTGCACACCATCTCCCTGTTTTACTTAACAGTCTGTTATGAAGGTATAATGGCTTAGAAATACAAGAGTATTCTTACCATTTAAAGTGGGTTGTGGAGGAGAAGTCTGAATTACAAGTGTAAAAGAGCTCTTACAGATGTTTGTTACTGTGCAGAAAGTGTTGAGAATCATGATCCATTTTACCATGCTTGGATTTTTGTTGCAGTGTAGTTTTGTTTATTTTCCTACTACTACAACCACCGCTACAAAGTACCACTCTCTGGTTTGGTTATTTTTGTTTTGTTTTCTGTTTTTGTTTTGTTTTGTTTTTTGTTGTTTTGTTTTGTTTTGTTTTTGTTTTTGTTTTGTTTTGTTTTGTTTATAAAAAGCTGCATATTTGTCTGTAGTGAAGGCATAATTTTAAAAAACACACATTACTCTGAATTTTTTTGTTGGAATGGGGGTAATGTAGCGGGAGAAAACTGACCATATAAATGTTCAGCTATATGAAAACACCCGCTTTATGTTATTTTCTTCAGTAAAAAAGAAATCCAGCAGCGTTTAAAAGTCATGGAGATCAAATGTACTTTCTCCAGAAATTGGATATACATAGCAGATAGTGACTAAAAATCCCAAAAAATCCCCAAAGCCACAAACAAACAAAAAAGGAAAACAACAATAACAACAAGAAAAGAAAAAACAAACAAAACCAAACCAAAAGAAACAAACAAACCCCACAGCACTAGATTTTTCAAGTGGAGATGAAATTTGAGAAAATAAACAGCTGAAAATGTGCATAAAGTTCTTTGTAATAGTTTGGGATGCAGAATGCCTATATTAGATACAGGAAAGAAAGCTGTGTCCAAGGTTGAAGTGTAACTAATTTGTTTTGCATCTACCTTTACTGTTCATTCATTGTTATTAACAGGAGTCTTCAATGGCATTTTTCATTGGCCAATTTTTAGCAGTAAACTAATTGAGTTTAAAAGCACAGAGGAAAATATTTTTCTAATCAGGTCAGAATTCTACTTTGCAGTGAGGGTAATAAAAGTAATCCATTCAGCCTGGAACTTATCTGTACAATAACCCATTAGTTCCTCTTACAGTACCATAGAGGTCTCTTTAATAGTCACTTCTGTTAACAAGATATGCATTCACAGTTAACAAAAATTAAAAAAATTGCCAAACTACATCAGGGACACTGGGGGAAATTAGTTGCAGCAAAAAATAATCAAGATCAGATTACACACACCACCTCCCCCATATATATATATAGATACATGTGCAAGGACTTAACAACTTTTTCCATTCTCAGTGAAACACATACTCAGCCTCTTCAACAGCATCTGGATATCTGCAGGTGACTGCTGTAGCAATCAAATTGTAATTTTCTTACCCACTATGAGCTGTCAGCATTAAAGTCTCGTTTACAGGCTTTGTTAGCCTAAAAATTATTATATTCTTTACTGCAAAATGGTGCAAAAAAGGTGGTGTGCGCTGCCCTCCCGGCATGTAGAAACTCATAACACTAGGTATAGTTGAATGATATCAAGGAAGAAAGGTGTTCGGCTCCTCTAAGGCAGAGAATAGAACTGAACATCAAGGAGAGCTCTGAATGGAGCTGGTGAATGAACAGGAAAAAAAATTGTTTTTTTAAAAGAAAGTGATGATTGCTGCAACATCTTACAAAGGGATAATTTGAGATTGTGTACCAGAGTATGGCTGTGCAAGCAAGCAGACACATAGAAAAGGCTATCCCATAGCCTTTTTTAAAGAGTGGCGATGTCAAATCTTCAAACAGAATGAAGAATATCTGGGACAGTCTATGCTGAAAATATATGATACCTGTAAGTTTCACAAATTCAACAGATGCATTTCAAAAATAACCATTTTGAGTTTAGCTGATGCATTAATAACTTTTACATATAGAGTTTTAAGAATTAAGAATTTCACTGGAGATGACAAACAAAACATCACTGTCACACTAATTAATCAGAGGCTGCAGTGTATGTCCTGAAGGTTTTTATTTTGGGGGCTTTTTTTGACACCAGTCTTCCTCTTTTTTTTTAAGAATTAAAGGCTCATTATCTGAAAGAAAAGTCTTTCCAGATTTTAAAAATTGCCACACTTTTGTTCCTGCTCACAAAAGAAAGACTCAAGGATTCTTTAACATAAGACAAGTATTCTTTTCAATTGTGTTCCAAAGTACCCTTGAACTAAATTCTAGACCTCAATTTCCATGAGATTTAGCATAGGTTAAAATTGTCAATAAAGATACTACTTTAGGTTAGCAATGAAACAGCTTGTAAGGTCAGTTAGGGGAGCTCAATAATAGATACTGCTTTAATAATCTGCTGAATGTCTCAAAGTCTCAAACAGAGAAGTCAATCTAACTGTTGATGATCTATGATTGAAATTTTAGTTCAAGTGCAGATTATTTTTTATTTCTTTTTTAAGTCTATATTGAGAAATTTATGTGGCTAAAGTCATCACTATTAATGTGATTTTCTATTTGTTGTGAATTTCTATGAAAGAAACTTTCCATATATTTTTTATATCAGTGTAATAATCTTTGTAATAGTAATCTAGATTATGTATTTTTGAATCCAGCTGTTAAAACACCTTTTATTTGAGTGAATGGGAATTTAAATTTGCCTAGAAATATTCTGTAGAGGATTATTCTACGGTATTATACTTTTCAGAAGTGCCTAAATCAATTTTTAACTGAAAATTAGATAAGAATATTTAAGCATGAGAATTTTGACATGGTCCAAGAAAGGAACATCAAAGGACTCATAAAAATATTTATACTTCTAGTGTTTCCTTTATTGAATAACACACTTTTTCAAAAGTAAATGTAAAAAGTGATAATAATAAAAATAATTATTTTTCTTGCTCTGGGATTGGAATGAAATAAATAAACAAAGCATGGCAGAAATGTGTCTGAAATTAATTTCAGTAATAAATTCAGTAATAAGCATATTCATTTGGTGGATTTTACAGTTGGAAGACCAGAACTTTATTTTAAGATCTGAGCACCTTTTATCTCAACCATCATAAATTTTAAATTGTTCCTTCAGTGCTCCAGGCATGCCTATGCCAAGATGAGATGTAAACTAGTAGCAAGTCCCAGATTAAAGTGCATTGTCTGGAAGTGGAATAGTTGCAACTGTTAATAGCAGTATAAAATTGAATCCTCATCTGTATGACCCATTGCCATTAAAAAGCCATCAAAGGAATATATTTGTTCCACAGATGATTGCTCCTTTTGAGAAGTTAATAGTCTAAGGTACAGTGCTTGCTTTTATTTAGCAATATATTTTCCTCTAAGAACTGAAAAAATATTAAGATCTTCCCACTGCCTTTAACTGTGAGAGCGTTTGTAGTATTTTTTAAGGATAAAGATGAATAGAAGTACTTGAATCAAGACACATTATATTGATTCTAAATATCTCTTCTTTCAGCATGCCTATTGCAATAAGTAAATTAAGACCTGTATATTCCTCACTGAACAGCTCAGAAAAGATGAAGATGGGAAATTTATTATGGAACTCTCTGGTTTTTGAGAACCTCTCTACCTCTCTCCCATCTGTCATGATCAATTGAAGTTTATCGAGAGTGGCCTTGCAATGACATCAGCCAGCACCTATAGGACTTCTGGGTGAATCCCACCAGGGCCCATGGATTATACATGTGTCCCATTTGCCTATGTCCTTCCTGAGTTGAGCATTCTTCATCAGGAGATGAAGCCTCTCCCCCTGGTTTCTGGGGCCTTATTTGGTTGCTCCTTCTGGTTACTTGGCCTATAGGGAACACCCACTATAATGTCATTATAATTTACATGTATTATTTGTAATTCTAATGTTATGTTAGGAAATTCTCTAGCTAAATGGCATCCTAAAATAAATCAAATACCATTCAGGGTTGTTTTTTTTTGTGCTCGGTGCTG
This sequence comes from Toxostoma redivivum, assembly GCA_013397375.1. Classification (NCBI taxonomy): domain Eukaryota; kingdom Metazoa; phylum Chordata; class Aves; order Passeriformes; family Mimidae; genus Toxostoma; species Toxostoma redivivum. Next base: position 22,175 of record VXBI01007655.1, read on the forward strand.
TTCATGTGTTCCAAGGAGACTGATATAATTGGTTTAGTAGAAAATACAGTGATAAAATTTGAGGTCAAATTAACATACCTTCCCGTTAGTATTTAGATTGCATGTTTACTATGAGAGAAAAAGGATTCTTTCTTACTCAGATTATTATCTAAGCTTTAATAAATATTATTTGGCTCAGTGTGCAATATAGGATGGGTTTCTTCATAGGGACATTTGCAGTAAACACAATGCCTCTGACTTTATTTGTATCTTTTTTGAGAAATCAAATTAATGTGGATATATTTAGATGCTAGCATGAATATCAGGTCTGACTTGAAATCTTACCTGCAAGCTACTGAATTTCTTTGCAGGCTAATCTCCGAGCCTCTAGATTTTCTCATTAAAATGTATATTCCTCACTGGTGTATTAGTCTAAAATGATGTTTCTCTGCTGGGCCTATTTCCAGATTATTCCTGGCATATAATATTCCAGATTATTCCAGATTATCTTCAATTCTTCTGCTTTTCATCAGTGTTGAATTACAGTTGGGTTTGCAAATCTAGCTTCTGAAACAACACCTTTCCCTTTCAAATCAAATGGCTTAGACTGCTCGTTCTTTGACAAAGAGATTTTCATGGGTTTTGACTGTAGTGGTGGCAATGTAAATAGATTTTGGGGCAGGGGTCAAGGAGGGAACACAGGAAAATAGAAGGTAATTGCTGTTTGTTTGGATGCAGGCATAGGGTAAAGTAAGGCTGTCAATCTCACAGAGATGTTCCAGAGTAAAAGGCCTGAACATCAAGCTCTCTGTGATTAGGGATTATTCCTGATGCCTCTTGCACAAGTGTAGTAATGCATAACACCCGACTCATGTAAGGTGGACACAATCTACTTTTAGGAACTCCTAAACCTAACTGATAAAGACAAATAAATTAAGCCCAAAGTATGTTTTGTCCAACCTGATTTCAGCATATATTGCTATTCTGTCAGAATTTATGAACCTACTATGTCCAAATCCACTCTGAATTTTGAAAGACGTTGGCTGGCTCTATAACAGATATATACTCTCATGATCTCTCCCTATAAAGTAACAATTACTCCAGTTTTTACTTTCTCTGTCATTAGGGATTTATAGAAATCATGGCAGTAACATTACTAAAAGTCAGATGTATGGAAGAAATATATAAACTCAGTTTACATATTTTTTAATACACCATGCTTCTCCTTTCCTCCAAGTCTGTCTCAGCCTTTACAGACACAGAACTGAGTCTGCTACATCTGCAGGATGTTTCCTCATTCCCACCCACAGAACCACTTCATATACTATTTCCCTATGGAATATTCATGTTTCTGTCAATGGGGTTCCTGCAGATGGGCAATGAGAGTGGAATAATCAAGAGGCCTTTAATGAATATCAGAGTAAAATATGCAATTACCTACTGAGTTAATTAAAATTTTCCACCTGCACTCTCAGGGGTAATTTTGTAGGCAAAAAAAATGCCAAGACTTTGGTTGTACAGTTTTTTAATGTCGAGCAATTTCAAATCTGGATGTCTCACATAGAGTTAATATTATATTCCACATGCTATTTAGCTTTGGCCCAAGAGCAGTTCATTCACCTGAAGGAAGGTAAATTAATATCCTACATGTCCCAGGCTCTCCATACATCATAAACTGAAATAAAATGAGGAGCATCTCTAACACACAGTTTAGATCTCAGAACTTTGTAGGTCTCCATTGATGTAAAGTAAACCTTAACTTGGTAAATTCAACCTTTGAATATGTTTCAAAATAACACTGAGGAATCACTTTTATTCACAATTATTTTCCAATGTGGGGGTAAATTTACTGTCCCATGGAAGTTGGAGGGACGGTATGAGATGTTTATTGTATAGTTTGACTGTTTTGATTGTATTTTTCCCAATGAAAAGAAAGGTAAAATATACCGAAAAGTGTAATGGTAATTACTGAAATATTTAAAATTAATGTGTAATGACACTGGGTAAAACAGGGTGCACTGATCTCTTTCTAGGTGAGATATTAACAAATTACATAAAATTCAACATTTCAGGAACAAAAAATGAAAAATAAAGATTAAATTATACTCTGTAGAGCCAGATATATTTTCCTTTTTATTTTCCACTTTTAAACTTGGAAATTTGTCAAAATCATAATTTTCACCAAACCAGTATTTATAGTGGTAAATATGTTAATTGCACAATTTCTAATTATTTCTGTTTGTTTTCACCTCATTAGCTGCCAGCAGACTACTTTGCTGCTCAAGGGGAAAGAGAACCTTGACCAAATGAAATGAAGGCTGGAGCAATTCCATAATTGAGTGTTTGTGCTCACATATAAATCTATTTGTTCTGGCTTGATTTGCTTGCTTTCCTTTAAAGTATCTCAGATAAACAAAAATATATTCCTTTTTCATTAACGGCAGTCAAAACTGAGCTTTATTTAAATTCTAAAATAAATCCTTGGCATTATTTTCAGGCTGCAGAAATGCATTTAATACACTTAATATATTTAGAATTTTAATTTACTGAGCTAAATGGAAAACATATAATTCTAGTCCTGTGGAATTTACTGCATGTCGTCCTAGATCCTAGATGCATCTTGCAAACAGAATGTTGTTGTATGGATTACTATGAATCCATTATAAGCATTCCAATTAATAAAGTGAGGCATTTCAGACTTCTTTCTAGACTTCACTTTAGTCATCTGAACAAGAAGAATAATGGTTCAAACTCTATTCTTAAACATATTTCAAATTCTAAAAATCCATTTGCAATTAACCCATGGATTTGAGATAAAACGAGATGTATTCAAAGACATGCTGCCTTTATATCTAGCAGGCACTGAAGGAGACAGGAGAAGGTTCTGGAACTGTGTTCAAGTTCAGGATACAGCTCCTATGCTGTAACAGTAGACTAGACAGCAAAGCTGCAGTAAATACAACAAAACGTAACCCATAAAAATAGAGAAACTAAGAGGGTTTTTCAATTTAGCTGATGGGAGAAAGGCTCTGAAAAGTCTAACTGGTGTAACTAAAAGGCATTTCTTTGAATCCTTGAAAAAAATAGTGTTTAAAATATTTATTCTATAATTCTGCATGAAATGATGTGAAAAACTAGGTCAAACTTTTTGTAAATTGAGGAATCAGGAGTAATAATATCAGAAATATAAAAAATACCCCAAGAGTAAGACAGATACAGACCTATTAGGGGGAAAAAATGAGCAGGGGAATAATTGCAATGATGAAGTTAATGGAAGCTGAAATAAAATCTAATATGACTTATTGCAAAATAATTTTACTTGACTAATGTGTTATATTTCTTTGACAATATAATTGATTGTTCTTAGATAAGCAATAAAAGCTATTTCCAGAGAGACAGGAAAATACTCATGATCTATAATAGTCACAGAAAAAATTTAAAATGCAGGATTATGTGTTCTCTCACCTGTTTCTTTCCAAGATGGTAAATTAAAATAACGTCAGGAAATGCTATTAAGATGCTTAGGTAAGGAAGGACTCATCATAAAAAATCAACACATGAGAAATTTAGTTTCCTCTGTATGACAGAAGAAAAGTATAAAAAAGCTATGATTTCTCTCTATAAATGCATATGAAAGCTGAATTCCAGAAAGGAAGAAGAGATATTTAAACTAGTAGATCATTTCATCATAAGAAAATATACATGTGAACCATCTTGCAGTTATTTAAGACAAAGATTAAGAGACACACAACTAACCTGGTGTAGTGGAAAGTGTCCCTGCCCATGGCACACTGTTTGAAGCTAGGTGATTTGTAAGGTCACTCCCAACCCAAACCATTCTATGATTCTATGGCAAAGGTAAAATTTTCACGATCACCTCACCAAAGGAGAGATTTGCAGTACCTATGGAAGTGCCAAATTCTTTTCAGTTTCTATCCTTGTTGTAGTTTTATTTATTTTAAACTAAAACTTCATCTTTAAGACAATATATTGTTTCCAAACCAATTTCTATGGCTTTTAGGTACTTCTTTCAAACTTTGTTAAACTAATCTAGAAAACAGTGCTATCCAACTGCTTAAAATAACCCTCTTACTACCAATGTTTGAAATTTTGGTCCTTTACTTTTCCTCTTTATATGTTTTTAATGATAATTTCAATTAAAAAAAAATCCAACCCAAAATATAAGTACAAAATTTGTAATAGTTTTTCTTGACGAAGTTGTATATAATTGTAGCTCTTTAAATTACAAAACTTGTCTTTCTTGCTAATATTTAGCTTTCATAGTACAGGCTTGTGTTTAGCTTCTCTTCTGCTGAACATTGCTTTGCAATGCCCTTATGACCCCATTATGTTTTCCTCCTTAAGTGATCGATGCCTGTCACATGCTGTGTAGTTATGTAGTTGCATAAAAGAACAACCATACATTTTATTCTGAGTGATTTTTTAAAATTTATTTACTTAGCCTTAACAATATTAAGTGCATTAAAATGTCAGATGCTTCCACTTCAGTTTACAACTTGGTTGTACAACTTGGACCAATGTGAATATCTTATTACTTGTTCTGAAACCATGTTGCTCTTTCAAGCTACTGTGCAAAAAGTCAGATCTACTATTGTTTAACCTGTTTTCCAAAAAATTAGAAAAATTTTTAAAAATTAAAAGCAAATTTTAAATAAAATTTAAAAATGTAAAAGCATATGATGATAGATAACTTTAATAGTCACACACACCTTGTATGTGTTTTTTGAAAATGAGGGAGATAATAAAACTTCAGTCACAGAATCACAAAATGGTTGAGCTTCAAAGGGACCTTTAGAAGTCACCTTGTCCAATCTCCCTGCTCAAGTAGGGAGGCCTACAGATGATTGCCTAAGACCACGTCCAGATCAACTTTGAATACCTTCAAGGATGGAAAATACACAACTGTTGTGGGCAACCTATGCCAGTGTTCAGTTGCCCTCATTATAAAAAACTTCTGGATGTTTAGAGGAAGCCTCCTGTGTTTCAGTATCTGCCTACTGCCTGTTGTCCTCACACTGGGCATCAATTGGAAGAACCTGGCTCCATCTTCTGCATTTCTTCCCTTCAGGGACTTATAAACACTAATTATATCTCCCCCAAGCCTTCTCTTCTCCACACAGAACAGCCTTTCCCACTCTCTCAGCCTCTCCTCAGGACACAGATGCTCCTGTCCTGTCATCATCCTAGTGGCACTTTGTCAGACTCTCTTCGGTACATCCATGTCTGTCTTGTTCTGGGGAGGCCAGAACCAGATACAAAAATCCAGATGTGCCCTCACCAGTGCTAAATAGAGGGGAAGGATCACTTCCCTTGACCTGCTGAAAATGCTTTGCCTAACACATGCCAGAAGAGCATTAGCCTTGTTTTTGGCTCAAGGGTTCATTGTTGGTACATTTCAGCTTGGTGTCCAGGTGCAGGAGTTCACACTTCCCCTTGCTGATCTGGATGAGGTTCCTCTCAGATAATTTCTTCAAGGACCCTCTAGATGGAAGCAACATCCCCTGCCATATCAGCCACTTCTGCCAGTTTTGTGCCATCTACAAACTGAGGATGAACTCTCCCCTCCAATCTTTTTTGAAGATGTGGATCCAGTTTTGATTCCTGGGGAACACTTCTAGCTACTGGCCCTCAACTAGACTTTATATCTCTGATCACCACCCTCTTAGCCAAATTATTCAGGCAGTTTTTAATCCACTGAACTGCTTTCTCATTCAGTCCATAGTTCATCAATTTCTCTATGAAGATCTTTGGGGAAACTTAGGGGAAACTTCGGTCAAGTGGAAGTTTGTTGGCTGAGCTTGATTAAACAATCCTATGATTTGGTACATTTTCAGACTGTTGTATGAATGAATACGATTTACAAAATTTCCATTTTTCTATATTTGAATTATGTCTTTTAATTGAACAACGTTTTTAAAATATTTCAGCTAGTTTGAATTATCATTGCATAAAACATGGAAATATATTCTCCTGGGACTACACAGCACATGTTGAATCTTGTCTTAGTCATATAAATGCAGTTAAGGAAGTTGGGAATTAATCCCCTAGGCATGTTAATGTGTTTTTTTGACAACTGTTATTAACTCTAACAAGGTATTTAAATTGCAGATATTTTTCTAACTGAATATTCAAAAGGTACTTGACAGCCAATCACCAGTGTCCTAGATGTGTTTCCCTGCAAGTGTATGCTGTGACTTTAGCTTTTAGCTTAGATAGTTTATTCTGCCTTTGGAGCCTTGATGTCACAGATCACAAAATTACAGAATCGTTAGGGTTGTAAGGGACCTCTGGAACACTACCTAGAACAGGTTACACTGGGATGAGTCCAGGTGAGTTCTAAATGTCTCCAGAGGGGGAGGTTGCAGGATCTCCTGGGCAGTCTTTTCCATAGAAGGCCTCATAAACTTCCTTCTTCTGGTCAGGTGGCCCAAAGCAAATGCTCACAAGTATCACCCATATTATCCAGTCCCTTACTTCTTACCCATGAGTTCTAATTCGTCTGCTGCTGGGTAGAGCTTGAGATATTCCAGATGCTCCCTCACGTACAGAGCAACCTCCCTTACCTGTTCTTCCTAAAAAGGGCAGAGCCATCCATGACATTTCAGTCATGTGAGTTATCACACCATGCCTCTGTAATTGAAATGAGATTTCACATAGATTTTTAATTCTTCTAGTTTATTCCTGCTACTGCGTACATCTGTATACTCTTTATAGTAACCATTTGTTTCTGTCATCCTAAATTCAGCATTTGTATCAGAGAAAACCTTGTCATTTGTCATGTTTTAAAAATTAGATTTGTATTGAATGCCTCAGGTCTCAGCATAGAACTCTTTGGAACTCTGTTGGTAACATATGTTGACAATTTCTACATTACACATAAATATATATATTCTTATTTTCTTACTACTTGATTTAATCCACAAAATAACCTTCCTAGGCTTTAAGTATCCTTAATTGGAAAACTTATTATAAGTTATTTTAAAAGTAAATAGTCTTGAATCTATCTTTACTTCCTCCCTAAGTGACTGCTCATGTAAAGACTGCTGCTTTGTTGGTGAGAATTATTATCATCTAAAACACCTATAGAGACACTTCCTGACTAGATAATACATCTGTATGACCATTTTTTTATTCTTGTTTGTCTCCTTTTTAAATGTATTTTCATCTAATTGGCTTGATACTGAACTCTTAACCCAAGTTAGTGGCTGCTTGAATTCTTCCTGAAACTATTTTTGATGGACTTTAACACTCGTACCATTTGTAATTTTTCCAGTAGCAATTATCTTTAGGAATAGTTGTGCAATAGTCTGTATTATAGTCTGAAAAATTTCAGATTTACACTTCTTTGGAATTTGTTGCTGAATAGTAGCTGGCTTTTTTCTCTGTTTTGTTTGTTTTGCCTTTGGAAGGGGTTGAGGGGGTCTCAGCTATTTGCCATTGTATAATCCTTCCTATGTAAGCAGTCTCTGACACTTAAAAACATTCCAGTCTTCTGAATCTTGCTAGACAGGTATCCTGTTTTTTCTTGTCATAGGAATTGAGTCTGCCAGGTCTGTGCTAAGTTTGCTAGGTCACCCTTTTCAGGAATTTATGCAGAAAAGTCACATAAGTGGGAACAAATTCCTGGTAGTTTTGTGTGTGGGTCTGTGTCTATAATTAGAAAAGAGATAATGAGTTTGCAGCCTGAGATGTCCCTTGGTAATTTGTTCATCCTAAGTGAAGAGAACAAGAGAGAATTGAGGAAGGCAACAGGAAAGGATGGGACTATTTTTGGGCATCAGCAATGATTTACTGATTATGTAGTGAGAGCTACAGTACTTAACCAATAAACAATGTGTGAAAGAAATACATGGACCTAAAATTCACTCTACCATTGAAATAATTTTAATTAGGACCCAGCACTGAAGTCCACCTTTATAGATTATTTCTAACTGCATGAAGAGAGGAATTCACTTTGGAGAATAACCTTTCCATTTATTCAAATTATAGTGGCATGTTTGTACCTAGATAGTTATAATCCAAGCTCAGTAAACAGAGAAACAAACAAGCAAAAATATTCCATATACTAAAGGACTGCTTTTAAGTGCAATGATATAAAGGTGATGCAAAAAAAAGACTTAATTGCTACAGGTTTTTTTCTTAAAACAGAAATGTCCCTTTATGATCTTTTTTTGGCTTCTCCTTCTCCTTCTGGAAACCTAAAGAGAGGTTTGTTACTTGGCTCTCCCTAATATTTAGGAAATTTTTCTTTTGTCCCAGAAAGACTGACCTTTTATTTAAAATTTTCTTCATAGTTTTTTCTGTGTCCTGATATGGAAAAATATATTGCAAGATATGAAATATTATTTATAAATGGTTATAATTAATTAAAAGTATGTTTTTCACTAGAAGAAACTATTTCTTTTTTTTTATTGTGGGACTATTATAAATTATTATTATTACACCACACAAGCTATATGACTATTTTGTGTAGTCTTACAGATCTTGCTTAAGTTAATTTAACCAATGATATTGGAAAAATAAAGGTATGGTGCAAACTGTAAACCTTCCCTAACATAAAAATTTTGCTCAAACTTTATGCTCTTGTATATACTAGGAGCATACTGTTTCTGCCACTGATCTTTTTAAAAGACATGTCAACACCCTTTGAAATTCCTTCAAAACATAAACTAGAATCTCACACTGTCATACATGAGAGCTTAGGGACCAAGCAAAACTGTGTTGCAGCTCACTATATAGAAAACCAGAAATTTTCCTTTAAATAAATTTTGCATGTACAGAGTAGTTTTATAGAATGATCAATAAAAGCAAATACATAGAAATTAGATATTGAACTTTCAGTTACTTGACTTTTACATTTGTTATGATTTAAGTGCAGCTGGCAATGAAGCACCAACTGCACACTCATCCCCAACCCCAGTGGAATGAGGAGGAGAATCAAAAAGTTGAGATAAGAACAGCTTAATAATGGAAACAAAACTAAATATTAAATAATAAATTACTACTATTGTTATTATTATGGAAAAAACAAAATGCAAGAAAAAATAAATTATGCACTATACAATGGCTCACCACCTGCTAACCAATGTCAGACCCCATGCCTGAGGCCTGGTCATTCCCCCTTCCAAGTAATTCCCCCAGTTTATATACTGGGCATAACATTCTATGGTGTAGGATATCCCTTTGGACAGTTTGTGTCACCTGTCCCAGCTGTGGTCTCTCCCAGCTTTTTTTGCGTACCTTCTTACTGGCAGAGAATGACACACAAAAAAAGTCCTTGGCTTTAAGTAAACACAACCTAGGAACAACTGAAACATTAGTGTGCTATCTACATTATTCTCAAACTGAATTCAACACACAGCACTGTATCAGCTACCCCAGCCAAAACCAAGACAACATTGTTGCTTGTGACTGAATAAGCACTGAAAAATCATAGAATCAAATCCAAATGAAGTTAAAATCTGTGATGGTGAACTTCAAGATATTATGCAGTTGACCGACAGAACAAACTCCTTGGTTTCAGATAGGTGTAGTATTTATATAAGTCTGAGGCACTACTGAGATCACAACTTGTATATGAAATGCTGGAGCTGTTCATGTACACAAACTTCTATTTTGAGAGAGACAATTTGTTGATAGCAATGTTTATTTGCTTTAATGACTAAAATAAGAAGGAGTCCAAAATCTCGTATGAATGCTCATTAACTTGCACCAGGCAGTGTTAGTGATGTGATTAAATGTAATATGTTCATTGCATCATGTCAACAGTTTCTAGCTTTTTCTGAAATTGAAACAAGAGAACTGCAAGAAATGAGGTTCAAATGAAAGTGTGATATTTGCTGAATCAAGTCTCTATTGTCTTCTCAGCAGGATATCCATTTGATTGGAACTCAACTATTCCTATCTGTCTCTTCGAATCCTATATTGGAAATACCTTCAGACTCAATCCATAAAACAACATGGAAAAGGGACTGGAAATTAAATGATAGTATGAAAGAGGAGAGTGTTTGACTAGTCTTACAGAACTACTACTGGCCAGCCACAAGTTCAATTCCTCTTTAGGAATATTCATTACTGAGCTGATCTCCAAAGTGATGAAACCCAGTTGCTGGCAAATTTGCTGAGCCAGTTAGACTGTTAAGATTTTTGTTACAGTTGACCTTAGAGCAACATTCCTGACAAAACAAAACGTAGTCCTGTCTGACCAGCCTACTGGCCTTCTGTGATGGAGTGACTGCATCAGGGACAATGGAAGGGCTATGGATGTCATCTGTATGGATTCCTGTAAGACCTTTGGCACAGCTCCCCACAACATCCTTCTCTCTAAATTGGAGATAGAGGGATTAGAGGGGTGGACGGTTCAGTGAATTCAGTGACTTGGTTGGACAGTCGTACCCTGAGGGTGGTGGTAAATGGTTCAATGTCCCAATGGGACAAGTGGTGTCCCTTAGGGGTCCATGCTGGGACCAGTGCTGTTTAGTGTTTTCATCAATGACATAGATAAGGGGATCAAGTGCATCCTCAGCAAGTTTGCACATGACACCACGACAAGTGGTGCAGCTGAGACACCTGAAGTAAGGAAGGCTATCCAGAGGGACCTGGACAAGATTAAAAAGTGAGCACATGGGAACCTCATGAGGGTTTTTTTATTTCTGATGGAAATAACCAGCATACAAAAATAGACCATTTTGGCACTTCAGGCAACCAATTCCACATTTTGTATTGTTTTTCTTTTTTATAATCCTTCTCCTTCTCTTGATTTTTTTAGAAGAAGTCAGAGAGACCAAGAAAAGGCTTTTGTGCAACAGCTAAAATATTTCTTTCCACTACAGGTCTGGACAAAACTTTCCTGCTCTTCACATTTTTACAATATAAAAATTGTAACATCTAAAACACCTAAAAAAAACCATTCACATAGCTATCTTCTATTCCTTCCTAGGTTTTAAGATCATGGACCAGATACATCCACCAAAGAGATCGGGTGGGTCAGGAACTGTGTAATTACTTCTCCTTTTTCATTCAGCTTATGGAACTGCCAAGTAGTAGTGTGTGTCAAATAGGCCTATCAATGGTCATTGCCCACATACCCAAAGAGTCCCAAACTTGAAGAAGACCTCCTGATGGACCACATCAGTTCCTTAATTATTCTGCTGGTGAATGCTTGCACATATACTTTTCTCATATTCCCACAGATTCCAGAAGTAAGGGGAAACATGATAAGCTATGCAATTTTTCATCATAAAAAAGTAAATTATTAATACAATGTTGTTTAAACTGTTTAGAAAGAATAATATACTGACTAGAAGTAACGACAGTGTAAAAGCAATGCATCATATATATAAAAATGTCAATGAATTATACCTGTAGTGTAGCTTTTGAGTTCTGCTTTGCGTTGTTTCTATCCCCGAATCAGCTAAATATGCCACCCTTAAATAATAAGTGAACAAGATGAAAAGAATTTGGGAGTATTGTGTTGTTGTAGTGATTCTGAAGTTACATCTCCAAGTTTGAAACAATCAGGTCAGGGTTGTAGAATTCTATAAACCAACCAAAAAAACTCCTTAATTCTTCTATAAAAGTGTTTTTCAAAACTAAAAATTCAGAGAATAAAAAGAAGAGTGATTTCAAAACTAATATGTCTATGAGGGCATACCAAAGTTATTTTTGTAATCTTCTTCATGTCCTTTGCTAAAGTTCAAGACAAAATAACCCCCAAGAGTTCTGTCTTCACAAGGTTTTTGATGTCTGGAGATTAATCTTCTACATAAATCTCAAAGACACAGTAATTCACAATCTACTTCAGTTACTGTAAACCTACTCAGTCAACATTTAATGAATAATCAAATAATTTTGCATGGTACATAGCATTCCAACATTGTAAACTGTCGATAAGACCTTCTCAGCAGTAAAAATTTGGAAGTTACTATATTTCCTTTGATTATCTGCTTAATTTAATTTCCAACATACCAGTTAGAATTCTATATTTCTGATCTTTACAATTTTGGTAAATGGAATTCTCCCAACCTTGAGAACAAATCCAGACTTCCATATCTTTCACAGATTTTCTGTTTATCTAAATGGTCTGGAGTCTTCTCACAGCTAATAGAAGTCACTGGGGTAATGATGATCAATCCTCAGTTACTTATATGCAGAAGTGTCCACAATTGGGAACACGACGCTACATTTATTTTAACCAGGATATAAAAATAACTAGTCTTCGACTTTTCTTGAGTAAATGTCTTTATTTTGTTCTTAATTACATATGCCATTGTGTTTTTTTCAGATCAGCTGGAAGTTGGTTGTGTGTTCCTAATGAAGGAGAAACTCTCTATGTAAAAGGTTTCCTTAGCAAGTACACACAGCAATTCCAGTATCAAAACAGAATTCTTGCATCGTACACATTCCCAGACCAAAAGTCACATGTATCACTGTTTGTATCCAGTTTCTCGAAATTGCAGCTGATACAAAAGGGTAAGGCTTGCAAGCTTATTCACTCTAATGAAAATTGCCTTGTATATTGAGGTGTTAAAGGTTAGGAGAAAAACTAACTATCCTATTTTGAAAACTCAGCATAATACTCTCTCTCCTTTGCATGCATGAAGAGAAGAAATTTGATTTAAAATCTGTTTTTTTTACTGCTTTCAAGCAAATATGTCTTCCCTCCTTACATCATACTAGGTAGTAATGAAAAAGTAACATCTTTGATAACAATAAGAAAAAATAGCATTAAAACTCTAGACGATTTTGCTATTTGAAATAATTTATCTGGGTTTGCGTTTTATATTTTGCTTGTTTTGTTTGGGGTTATTTTGTGGTTTTTGTTTGGCTGGTTTTTTTTATTCTTTCTGTAGTAAAAGGAGAAAAGATACTCTTTGAGACCATATGTGTCGTTATGAAAGTTCTGTATTGATTACCAGAGTATTAGCTGACAAAGTGAATGACTAGTGAAAATATCATTTTTGAGCAAATGCAATAGTCTGCAATATAATCACTCTCTAAACATGAGGAAGGCTGCTTTAATCATCCAACAGAAAGAATATATGAAGATAAGTTTACTAAAAACATAGTAAGAGAAGGTGGAAACACTGAAAAATGTATCCTTTAACAGAAGTTTTAAGGGTAGGTGGGGGTCAAATTATGCATAAAGAGTCACTGTCTGACTTTAGTTTTCCTCATTCTTACTATGGGGTTATAAATGGATTAAGTGAAAACCAAGAGAAAATACACTTGCTCCTAGAATCTTCGAAGGCAGTACATTTAAATTACATCAAATCACTTTAGAAGTCTTGAAACCCTTCTTGTTCCTGTTTGGGTTTTTTGTTGTCGTTGTTGGGTTTTTTTGCTTTTTTTTGGGGGGGGGAGGGTTTGTTTTTTTGGGTTTTTTTTTCGGGTTTTTTTTTGTTTTTGTTTGTTTGTGGGGTTGATTTTGTTTTGTTTTGTTTTTTAATTATTTTTGGGTTTTTTGTTGTTGTTGTTTTTGTTTGGGTTTGTTTTTTTGTTTTGTTTTGGTTTTGGTTTTTTTTTGTTTGTTTGTTTTTTGTTTGTTTTTTTCCCCGAAGGCTGATAATGGAATGGAAATATTTTTCAGTTGTATGGATGGGAATATCATTGAAATCTGATTCCAGGGAACTACAAGTTAAAAGATATGACAGAGATGGTTAGCATATGTCCAGACTTCTTAGTCCACAAGCCAAAGGGCTATGTCAATGACTTATCTATAATCAGTATGAGATATTCAATAGTGAGAAGGCTGGAAAACTGAGATTTTTCATTTATTCTGAGGAAACCAAGGTCAGTTTCTGAAGTTAAGGCTGATTTATGCTATGGTATGGATTTCTTCCTGGTGAAAATTTGAATGAACAGAGAATCACGCTTTTCTGCTCTCCTACCCATGCTTTTCTCTCATTACATGAAAAAGAAAAGCTTTCCAAGAATTAAATTTTTCTGGGAGACAAGAACTGTGTTTAATTTAGGGCTCTGTTCAACAGAAAATATATCCCACTTGTCAGTCGTTGAAATGCCCTATTAGCTGTGGCAACAAAGTTCTTGTGCACATTCAGGGAATTTCTATCCTTCCTGTTTCCCACTGCTTTTTTAAAAAAATAATTGTTCCCACTGGGAGACAGCCTGTTGAATTCATTCTCTTTGGGCTGTACAAACTTTATGACCTAGACATGGAGCTGCATAGCTGGAGAAAGGGCAGATGTAGACATAACAATGCAAAGAAATTAAGAACTGTGGGGGAAGATAGGATGAGTACATTCTCTTCAACAATTTGAGCATATCCAAGAAAGTACTGCTTTTGCTAGCTTCTGTGTTATGATACCTTTGTGACAAAAAGAAGAGATCTATGGCACAGTATATCATGTACTATTATAGTTTTGCTTAATAATTGTAGTTGGTTTCCACTAAGTATCAAATCTTTTTCATTGTTTAATTGAGTAAGACTGATTCAACTGAAGTCTTGCCTTCAGAAAATAATTTCTAATGATGATTTCATTATGACATAATGAAATGACATAGCAGCCAGCATCAGATTTGATGTCAGTCCAAACAGTAAATTAAAGTTGAAACTCTGTATTTCTCCAGTTTCTAATTCAGCTGTTTAACTAACTCTGAAAGTGAAAAGATTCTTAAATCTGTGTTACAACAGATTGTTTTGTGGGATCAAATTATATGAATGCTTTAAACTAATTCAGCATTATACTCTTTGCATTCATATTAAATAAAGTATAATCACCTTAAATGGGTGATAATAAAATGCGTTAGTTACAGAAATACGGGCAGCTGCATTCTACATAGCAATCCTAAAACTTGTTGTGTTTTGTTATCTTCTGCATTCTGATACTGGGACAGCAATAATATATGCACAAGCAGATTTATCTGTACTTTGCAGATATATTAAATCTAGCTATTTCTCCCTCTCTCTCTCCTCTAGTAGCCTGACAAATAAGAAAGTGATATATATTTAATATGGGGCACCATATTAAGTGTAAGCATTGCCAGCCTGGAATGTGATGTCATCTTCAGTTGTGTGACTATAATGTTGCATTTTTTTCTAACAAAATATATCAAATTTTAAAAAGTGATATGGACTTAGATTTAATTAAATCATATGCTCAGATCTTCACCGCACAAATAACATTTAATTGAGCAAAGGTTAGGGTCTTGCTAAACTTTTAATTGTAGTTATACGTATCATTAAAATCTTTTAATGCATATTTGACTTTCTCAAGACATGGCAAGGGCTTTGTGAATCCCTACAAAGACAGAAGCTGATTAAATTCTTGTGAAAATAAAAAGTTGAAATAGAAAAGGAAACAACACTCAGCAAAGTGTCTATTACACCTCACTTGCCTAAATGCATTTTATCTTCTCTTCCATATTTAAAAGTTTTCAGAAGAGCTGTTGTCTTAATTGTCCTTTTGCTGATCTAAAACGGACTCATGCCTTATCTTTCCTATATAGGAATATATGTTCAGTGAACGAAGGAGGGAACCAGAAAAGCTGGAATCCTGAAGAACTGCAGTGAGTTATTTTGTTGCAGGCTGAGCTTGTCCAAAGCACAGATGCGCGGAAGGCAGAAGCCTGTAGAGTCTTGACAATAACATAAAAAGAAACAGGCTGAGAAGAAAAGGTCATTGGAAGAGAAAGGAGAGTATTTTATCAGCTGATTTAAGAGCTAATCCTCTCTCACACACCAAGGCTAAATAAATGCTCCTGCTACCTCAGTGTTTAGGAGTGATGGCCTCCCTGTGCTTGTTACTTCTACATACTGTGGCCTTGTGCATTAAGTTAACCTTTCTTCTTAACTGCTCCTATATTAAGCTGTGAAAATTTCTGAGTCTTTTGTTGTCCAAACAGCAAGGAAATATTTTTTCCATGAATTTAAAATGAAATTTTTGTGTCACAATTGCAACTGCTAAAAAGATGATATTGGTATTTTTTTCAAATTATTAAGATAAATCTGCAAACTAGGAATATTCCCTCCTTGTACATATAAAGCAAGAAGACACACATTAAACCCAGAAACAGAGTAACTAAGATCAGTGAAACTGCCTCAGTAATTCAGTTGGAAATATTTTAGTGGAGTCTTCAGAAAATTGAAAAGGCAAACAGGAATTATTTTTATTATACAAAGCAGCATGTTTTATTTCTAAACATGCTGAAATAGCATATTTTTAAAAATTGTCTTTTCTAACTACTTTTCTCAATATACCAGAGTATATTATAGCACCTGTGAATTGCGTGAAAGCACCTGTGAGTCAATGTCTCTGATATTGTCTCAATTTCATGTGAGAAGCTAGGCATAAAACAGTCTTCAAAGTTAGGAGTGAAGGCAGGTGAGCTTATTACAGAGGAGGTGGATTTGAGATGCATGAAAGCATTTTTACATACAGATCAAGCTTGATTTGTCTCCATGCCTTGACTTGCACAAGGTTTTGACCAATCCGAAGGAAATAAAACCTATAAAACTGTACTCTAGCAACAAAGGAAGGAAAGTACTGAATTCAGAGTGATTCTGGGACTCCTGTTTTGAGAAGGAGTTTTTATGCCTTAACATTTTCTGTGCAAAATCTATTTTCTGTTCCAATTTTAATGAGTTTTTATTCTTTTGGAAGGAGTTCTGGCAATTAAAATTCTTAATTGTAATGTTGTATTGGGTTTATTTGGCAAAGTTTTGGCATCTGGGGATGCTGCAGGGTGGCTTCTCACGTAAGTTTGCCCCAGGTCAAAAAAATCCATTTCCAGCCATCTCCAAGAAGTACTCGTCACTGGCCAAAGAAGAGCCCATTAACAAGGCTGGTAATGCCTTTGTGATAACATATTAAAGAAAGCATAATAGAAAAAAGATGCTGTAAAACTGCTGAGAGAGAGGAGTGAGAAAATGTGAGAGAAGCAGCCTTGGAGACATCAAGGCCAGAGAAGGAGGAACATGGGGAGGTAGTCCAGACAAGGAGCAGAGATTGCCCTGCAGTCCGTGGTGCAGACCATGGTGGTGCTGGCTGTGCCCATGCAGCCATGGAGGACCATGGCAAAGTAGATATCCAGACTATATGGAGTGTATTGGTCCCCATGGAGGACTGCAAGCTGAAGTAGGAGCCCAGCAGGAACTGTGACTTGTGGAGAGGATCCCACTGGCAGTAGCTGTGGAGTCATGTGGGAGTATTATCCTCCTGAAGGACTGTACTTCCTTGAAAGGGACCCACACTGAAGCATTTAATAAAGGGCTGTCTCCCATGGAGGGATCTCATGCTGTAGCAGGGGAAGAGGATGAGAAGGAAGGAGCGGAATAGATGGAGAATTATGAGCTAACCACGGCTACCTTTCCTGCTCCACATGAGGTAGAAGGGATAGCAGGTGTCAAGAAGGTAAAAGAATCAGGAAGAAAATCTAATCTGAGAGGCAGGGAAGGATGGAGGAATTTGGGCTTAGTTTTTTTCTCTTTTCTAAGTATTTCAAAGTATCCTACTCTGTTACAAGCAGTTGACAACAAATCACATTATTCTTCCTCAAATCAAGTCTGTTTTGCCCATGTTCTTAATTAGTAAGTAATCTCCCTGTCCTTATATTGATCCATAAGAGTTTCATTTTATTTTCTCCCATTGTCCTGTTGATGAATAGAGTGACAGAACAGTTTGGTGCTCCTGCCAGCCAGCCAAGGTCTATTGACCACAAATAATTTAATGAATAATATAATCCAGTTAGGGGCCTTGGACTACAGAGTAAAAACAATTTTTCTCTTTCTACAGAAAAAAAAAATTTGTAAGTTGTTGCAAGTTTGTAAGTTTATTTGCACAACCTAGGATTTAAGCAAATTAAATAACAATATTTAACAGAAAAATGTAATAAATGTATATTAAGATGCATTTACTAGATCTATGGCTTCACAGTCTTTCTCTTTATATTAACACATTGCAAAGGGAAAGAAATTAATAGGAAAACAATAGCCAATATTTAATACCATTTACTTCTAGGACTATAGTGCAGTAAAAAGGTGACTTCAGATAGTAAAGATCATGTTCATTGATTACTGCACTGATTATCTGGTTTTTGTTGTTTGGGTTTTTTTTAATATACTAATTATGTGAAGACTAAATATAAAATATACAAATAATAATGTCGAAGCTTACATTTACATATCAAAAATGGCTTGTCAGAAGACAATCCACATATTCAGACCAGTTTACAGAACTTTGGAAATGCAGCATTTGAGTGAGTTCTGGACTTAAGCTATCATAATATTATTTACACCAAGAAAATATGAGAGACAAGTAGCTATTCTATGCAGCAAGCAGGGAAAAATATGTATCAGTCTTGCTAAATATTCAACTAATATATATATGCTTTAGGAATAGAGATCTTAAGAAATTAATATTAACCTGTGCCCATGAATTTCTTTCCATTTGCCCCAGATATGAATCTCTGAGTGTGAAAGAATATTTCTGAAATTGTAAGATGTTGGTGAAGGAGCTGAAAACACAAAAGTCAAGGCTTCTCTAAATAGTTTCATTTTGGAATATCAGAACAATGTACATCTACATCACAAAAATAATTTCCTAGAAGGTATATTTTCTACAGATAAAGAATTGTGATCTTTCAAATGCGAATTAAAAACCATTCTGAAGAAATATTCAATTTGGTGAAAAGGAAATAGCACTTGTTAATAATTTCTTCCAGTAATAATATCTCACTGATTACTGTTTACTAAACCTAGGGTATTCTATCTCCCTTTAACTACTGAAATTCATCTTCTCCCAACTAGATGGTATCACAGTTTATACATCTTCTAGTATAAATCACTGTAAATGCACACTGGAACACACAGTAGTATGAAAAATTGTGAGTACTTGCCTGTCTTTCTCATTTCCTCTCTTCTAAACCAAGATTTGGAATTTCTCTAATTTTGGGTTTCATCTATATATGTGCCCTTATTTGCTGCTTGTTTCCTTAGTCTCCAACCTATTTTATATCACAGCATGATTTTTTACTTCAAACACATCTTACTGGAAAAAATCATGGATGAAAGACACTTGACCTTGTAGAACTCCATGAGATTTCCATAAACCTGTGTCTCAAGACTGTTAAAGCCCATTTGGATGGCATTGCATCCTTTTGGGATGTCAACTGCACGGTTCAGCCAACAAAGATGAGAATTCCAATACCAACCCTTGAGGAGCAATGCTCTTCACTGGTCTCCATCTGAATAACAGTTGATCACAACTATTTGAGTGCTCATGGAGTTCAGCAAGGCCTAGTCTAAGGTCCCACATCTGTGTCAGGGCATTCACAAGCACTGATATAGTCTGGATGAAGAACAGATTGAGAGCAGCCCTGAGGAGCAGGGCTTGTTGGATGAGAAACTTGGCATGAGTTTGCAGCCCGGAAAGCCAATGTGTCCTGGGCTGGTGAAAAGCAGAGGGGCAGCAGGGGAAGGGAAGGGATTCCATCCCTCTACTCTGCTCTGCTGAGACCCCTCCTGGAGTAATCTGTCTAGCTCTAAGTCTTCCAACAGAAGAAGAATGTGGACCTGTTGGAACCAGTCCAGAGGAGGGCCACAACAATGATCAGAGGGCTGGAGCACCTCTCTGATGAAGACAAGTTGAGCTGGTGGTTGTTCAGCCCAAAGAGGAAAAGGCTACAAGGGGATTTTACAGCAGCATTTCAGTACCTGAAGGGGGCTTACAACAAAGCTGGGGGGGGATCCTTTAAAAGGGTATGTAGTGACAGAAAAAGGAGAATGCCTTCAAACTGAAAGAGGGCTGATCTAGGTTAGCTATTAGGAAGAAATTCTTGAGTGTGAGAGCGGTGAGACTAAGTGATCCTTAAGGCCTCTTCAAAACAAAAACATGCTATGATTTCAGGATGTAGAACATGGTAGAATGGTTTCCAAATTTCATTAGCTTCCAAATCCCATTTTAGCACATCAGTGTAGGAAGCTCATGTATGATCATTTCCACATACTCTCTTTTAATCTCCAGTCATGCATTCAGGCAACTATAAGGAGCTTATAGCCTCATCAGTGCTATGAGGTTGATTCTTAACTGCAGGGTATATCCTTGGGTGTGTTTCTGTTATACCTGATCTCTGGTAGCTTTGTTTAATTATTGAGGGACAGGCTGTAAAAGTGCTGGCCACTTAGACAATTCTGTGAAACTTTTTCTTCTCCTTGGATATAAAGTCAAACAAGCTATTTCAAACCACAGATATTGTGTCTCCTCTTCCCATTCAAACATTTGTCTCCAAAGTGAGACACATAGAGTCTCTGTCCCATCTAAGAGTAGTTTTTTACACCCTGAACAAATAGAAATCAGCAGTTTTCCTAAAGAGAATAGAACAATGTCATCTTAAAGTGACAAATTTGTTTTTATTAATTTAAAGATCACTATGGACAGTGCCCCCAGGGATATAAGAGGGTATCATGATTATATTTCTATCTGTGCAGGAAGATAATGTGGGGTTTTGTTACATTAGTGCTTCAGTAGTTTGGACTCTCTTCTAAAACAGATGTCAAAATAGTTTAAATTTTAAAAAAGAGAGGGATGGAGTAAAAGGTTTTTTGTCTATTTAGAATGATGTGCCTCAAAGGTAGGTAGTTCCATTGCTCTTATAACTGCAGCAGCACAACATTGCAAGCAAGGCAGACATTGCAGGAAAGAGGGGATATCCTTTATTATACCAACTGATAGAGATGTATGCAGGTGTTTGTGTTGGCAAGTTCTTGGGAAAGGGCTTATGTACCTCATGTAAAAATATCTCAGTAGTCAGTAATCCCTTCTACCCCTCATCAAGCTACAGAAAAATTTGAATTGATGGTTGTCATAGACACTTACCAGGGTAAAATTGATCTTGCCTGGCAATTACATAGGTGAAACTGAACATCTGTATGTTAGAAAGATTTCATGCCTAAGATAAAGAAAGTAATGGAAACATGCAGTTAATGCTAGAATATTTATGACAAACAGCTTTTCCATCTCTAAACACTTAGGCCACATTAAAAGATGAGCCTGAGAAAATCCATAAACATGATGGCTTCATGGCATCAACCAGAGATTCTCCATAGTACTTCCCTACCCTCGCCTAATAGCTTAATGTTCCAGGAGTGATAATTTTCTACTTGTCTCTCTCCTGTGACAGTTAACAACCATATCACCTCTTCCTCTGCTTCCACATCATTCTCCTCAACCACAGATAATAGCCCTCTCATCTTTCAAATTAGTCTAATTTTCCTAATCTACTTAAATTTAAAGTAATTCTCAATGCCAACGGTGCATTTCTATTTGAGAAGTAGATGCATATCTACTTTTCTCCAAATTTTTCATTGTGACCGGGAAATGATATGCTATATTCTGCCTATGCACTATTTAAAACCATCATTTCAGGCACATTTTAATTATTTAATACCTGCTTATTTCAGTTTAATAATCTTCACTTGTTTTACTGTAAGAAATGTTAGCAGAAATCATTTAAAATGTTTAAATAGTAAAGAAAACTCTTTTGCTCACTGTCACTGAGACTGATATTAGCAAGTGTGCTGATTGCATAAAAACACAAATATAAAACAAAATTACCAATTAACAGTTGCAAAAAAATAGATAAACAGACAAATGAAGAAGCTACGGGTAAGGAAAGTACATGGGAGAAAAGTACTGTTTTTCCCAGAGTTTCACGGGTTGTGATAACCCCAGGAATAATTAGAAAAGATGAAAGGGATTTATTAGCTGGCCAAATAAATAAATTGTTTCAATAGCTTGTTTGTTTGGATGAAACATGAGTAATCTCCTTAAGAGTATGATACATTAAGCTCCTGCTTTGTATTTTGAGATACACTGGGAATAAATTAATTAAAAACATCTGGAAACTTATCTAGAATTATTTCCAATCAATTAAGAAAATAATTATCTTGAATAACTCACTGTATTTATTTTTGACTTTTATTTAGGATTGTCAAAGGCAAGGCTGGAGCCAAATTTATTTCTGAAGTAATTTATTATACAATGTGTGAGTTTTGTCATAGAAAATATTAGACATAAAAGGTGCCACAATGTATGTGAGCTTTCTGGATTATATTTTTTGTTTTTAAAACAGGCAGCTTTGTGAATTTTTAGTAAGATTAAGAAGTATGGAAGAAAAATAAAGAAAAACTTACTTAATTATATTGAATAGCTTTAGTTATTGAAAGGCACTGTTCATCAAATGGTTTCTCGTGAATATATAATTCATGAGAAAATATTTCTCTGAGTCACATCACGATATATATGAGTCATAATACCATATCCTACTTGAAAGTCATCATTGACTTCTCTATAAAATGTGTTAAGCCATCAGAATCCTGGTAAAAAAAGTACTTTCCTCTCAAATTTTCATATTATTTAGGTAACTAATCTGTTTAGAAAGATTAGAAAATGATAAGTTTTAAATCAACAGGTATAATGGTATTAAAATATTCACTGCAATTCTGGATGTGCACCAGGGTTATTGTTTTATTATGCAAATTAATTTATAACCTTCTTTGTTATCTTGAGATGTACTTGGAGGTTGATTTAAATGCTGATATTGAAATATATTCGCTGAAGCATATCAAGGACATCTAGCTGAAAGTTATACCATTTTAGTACAATTGGTGGCAATATCTTCCTGATGTTTCAATACAAATATCATTAATTTTCAAACTAATTATCTAAGGAAAATTTAATATGGGTTATTGTTATGCAGGCGATACTTTGAGGAAGTTATTATTCTGCTGGTTTCACATTCCACACTGAGAAAGGAAATTTTTTTTTTCATTTCTTCATTGAAGAAGTTAGCCTTATACATATTCATTCTTCTTCTGAGCTTTAAATGTATACTGGTAGCAAGTTTGATGTGAAGACAAGGTCATTTAAGTTTTTAAGACCTGTTGTTCATACTTGGTGAGTCATAATTTCTACAGTGCTGCCTATGAGCTAAGGATGTCTTATAATGTGCTAAGTGCAAAGAGCCTTAATCACATGGAAATACATGATAATGACCAATATCTGCAAGTCTTCCAGTATATGCAATCTCCTGTTGAATAAGGAACAGTAAGAGCAAAAAATCTTGAATACAATATTGCCTGAATAAAATAAAGTGAAAATATTCTTCGTGCACCCTGATAACTTCACTAAATAGATGCTGTGTCAGTTAATAAGTGATGTAAATATTTTTTTTAAAAATAAGAGTATAATTAATAATTTTGTGGCTTGATTATTTTTAACTTAATATTTATGTAATTTTTTTTTTTAAAGCTGAAACATCTCTGGATCTGGGTCTTAGGTTTTCCTTTATCACTCTACCTGAATCTATTTATTTACCTGAATCAAAAGTCCTGGGGAATATTACCGAATTAAATGCAAATTAGGTAACACAATCTTTAATTTGAATCTATACACTTGTGGTAATTTCTTCCTAAGGAGTATGGCATTACCTCAAATTAAAAATAAATTCTCTATTATTTCTCCCACAGTAGTTTTGAGTATCCTAATCATTTCACAGACAAAGCACTCTGAAATTCTTACATAAAAAACATACGTATGAAATAGGTAATTACTGCATTTTATGTAAACATATGAACAATTTTCAATTTTCATAGGAATATAAAATAATCACTGAGAACCCAATTCCGTATTCTTTGTCCATCTACAAAAATTAGTGGATTCAAAGCTAGTGGCATCTAATAACAGAAATAATAAGAATGGCTCCAAATGATCAATCCCTTTTTATTTATGCCAGCAAAAAACTTTTATATTCATTTGAATATGGACATGTTTAAACACAGAGTTTGACATCAAATTGACAAATCTGGAGAATGTTTTTCTGGAATGGATTATTTTTAAAATGGGCTGAAAGAAAACTGTGGCATAAATACCAATACATTAGTGCAGAATGAAAATATTATCTCAGATTGTCCTCCTCTTGAAGATGTGGATTATTGTAATGTTTAAATGTATTTGAATAGACCAATTTACTTGAAGAATTCTAAACTTAAATCCAACATGATTTTTTTCAGTAAAAAGAATACAGTGTTGAGATTTTGCTTATATTCATATATGTATACATATATACAGCATATATATACATGTAAAAAAGAAATTAAAAACATCGTAGAAACTTCAGGCATATTTCTCTAAAGTAATTTTCTTATTTCATTAAACAGTAAATCTTTGCCCCCCTCACTAAAGGACAATTTGTTCTTGTATTTTCCCTCCACCTAGCCCTATTAAAACCTTCAAAGACTGAAGTATGGTGGTATATACACACACACACACATACATACATACATACACATATAAACATAAACAATTTTGAAGAAGAATTAAATGTAGAAATGAAATATTTTTTGCAACAACTAACTGCAACACACAGGCTTAAAATTCCATTCAGAGAGTATTGTCCCAGTTAGCCACTAGAAAGTTTATATAACCTTTAAACATGATAAGAAATATAATATCAACAAAACCAAAAACTATTTATTTAAATAATTATTCTTCCTAGTAATATTCTTCTGATACAGTTTTCTTAGTATCTCCAATATAACACCATTTTGTTATCTAATAAATAGTAATCAAAAATAATCCTCAATTTTTTATAGAACACGAGTTATATGATTCAGTATTTGCCATTTCTGATTGAAAGCGTAGAGCATATTTCCATGCCAAAAGCTAGATATTTTAGCTTTGCTAATTAATGAAAGAATGATAGAATCGTAGATGAAGCTGATTTGGAAGGGACTCATCAGGATTCTTGAGTCCCATTCCTGTCCTTGTGCCAGACACCCCAAGAATCACACCATGTGCCTGAGAGTGTTGTCCAAATGTTTCTTGAACTCATAGTTTTACCATATAATGGTAGAAATTACAATTCTACCATATAATTTACTCCAGAAAGTAATGAAAAACCTTAAAATAGAATAAAAGAAAGAAACTAACCATTGATATTTCCCATCAAATAGATTGGAAGCATATCTGCTTTAACATTCATTCTAAATTAATTCATTCTGTATTAATATTTAAAATTTTAAAATCAAATGATCATTCATGTGGAAGATCACTCCTGTAACAAAGTCCAGGTCTGGAGTGTTAAATTACTGTTAAATGTAATGTATATTAATTTAATTACAATCAGCTTTAGAAGATTACAGTAACGTTGTTTCATCATGGTATATCAGAGGTATTGGTCTAAAAAATTGTGGGTTTTAAATTTAATTTTTTTTTAATTAAAGTGACATTTCAGTATAGTAGGATATTGCAACTGTTGTACTGAATACAGTGTATGGAAATTTTAACTAGGTCATTACCTAGAAACTCCTTCTTCCCTCTTTTTCAGCTCTCCATCCTTCTTTCTTTGCTCTAATGATAATTGAGTTTTGACTGCTCTGGTTGATTTTATTAACTTTTGTTCACACCTTTTTTTCCCTTTTGTGCATCTAGCAACCTTCCTTACACTTCTTCAAACTTCAATGTTTGTCACTGATGACCAGTACAAGATTTCTTACACCATAATCCAGTTAAACCCCAGGAGCTCAAAAGTGCCTTTCAGAAGGGACTCTTGTGTGTTTTTTTTGAGATGGAATTATTCAGCCAATAGTAACAATATTAAATCTGCACCTGAGGATTAAAAGGTCTAAAAGATAACCAAAAGTTGTTCACCCAGTAAAAGACATCTTGCTTTAACATCCACCACATTTAGAAGGAATATCTGTTGATTATATTTGAAGAAGCCTGTAAAGTTTTCCATCAAAGCTCATAGCTATAAACGGACACTTTCTGGACATTCACACATTATTTCATTTCCATAAAGTTAATTCATAGACCTGGAGCAGAACATGGATCTAAATGAAATACCTAATTGCTAGGATAAGTGCCCTTGGAAACCAATTCAGGTAACTAGATGAAGGACATGGTTAAGGCAAAATACACTTTAAGGACATAGTACTCTTTTTTTAGAAATAATTGTGCATCTTGAGACACATATTAGTATGGCAAAATCTCATGCATAGTATCTATCACCTAAAAAGCAGGTCCCTTTCTTTACATCTTAATTGTGTCATTTCATTATTAATCCAGCTTCCTGAAGCTGAGTGTGCCTTGAAATACTGAAACCATGAGGGAGCTGGCATTTAAAATATGCTAAGAGGTAATGAACTGCTATTATGATGTCATTTAAGAATATTTACCATTATGTGTAGTTTTACACTTAAAAAGTACTTTCTTATTTGTATAGACAAGGTATAATTTCTTTTATATTCCCAAAAGAAAGCATGGTATTATTGAGTATTTTTTTACTGCTATCTCTAGTACTTTTTCTGTTGTATATCATGAATTAAATGAAATACAAGCCTTCATGATTTTAATATTTCAATACACTTCTCATTTTCTATTCTAACATGCAATAATGGACAGAGCTTGGCAACGTATGTTAATTGCAGCACTTGCATGAGAGGCAAATTACAATCTAAATCACATGGAAAATACCACTGACCAATATTTTTAAAAAATACTTGTCATTTTTTACTGTATAAAATATGCAAAAATCAGGGGTTTTTCAGAGGCTAAATTTTATGCTTTTTATGGATTAATATGGTGCAAGGGAAATTTCAGGTTGCACTGAGAAAGGCTCATTTTCTCCAAGGCTAGGTATCTTTAACCAAGAGTTTAAAGCCCATATAAGTATATTCATTATCATAACTGGTACGATTAATTCAAAATGCTTTTGTATAATATTTCTATCTCCAATATTATGTCTGTTAAATATATTGACATTATTATAAAGTAAATCAGTCATACTTCATTTGTCCCTTGTTCGCTTTATTTCCTAAATACCTTAAAATAACATTCAGCTTAGCAATTGTTATATATTCTTTCAAATTATTCTGAGAAATCTTGGAGTAAAATATTTGAAGAGAATAGATGAGATTTTTTTTCTTATGAGCTTTAAGCTGTTTTTGCAGGAAAGATAAAAGTTTTGAACACTCAGTGGTTCAGGAATTTTGCCAAAACAGGAGGGAGAAAAGGAAGAATAGTTTTCTTGGAGGTACTTAATCTGCATATAGATAAGCTTCTTCGCTTTGCAAATCATAAATATCAATCATTCATGTTCATCAGTGTCTCATACATATTCATTAGAACAAACTGTTGTGCATGATTAAAGCTGTTACAAAATGACAATACTGTGTTTTGTTTTTATCTCAGGCCTCTGTGTACTGAAAACTCTGCTGGCTGTTTCCACCTCATAATCTCACAACACTTTCTGCTATCTACAAAGAACCAAAATTCCATATGAGATTGCATGGATTTGTACTCTGAATCCAAACTACTTAGGATTTTTTAAGTAGTTATAAAGGGATCCTGAAGGTGTTCCATTTTTTTTTTTTTTTGAGCAAAGATTTCAGCAGTGTTCAAAGGCAAATTCCAAGCTTTTATGCATTAACTAGAAATAAGTATATTTGCATGCAGGTACTGGGAGGAATGTTGCTACATGACAAAATACAAGGGTATTTTCCTTCTTTCCCTGTGTTTTGGGTCTTTGTAGCTGTCTTTGTACTTTCTGAGCTTGCATTTGTGCCTGAGTCTTTGTGAGACTATGGGCAAGAAAAATCCCAGCCCCTCTCTTGCCTAATCATTTATTTCCTAGAACTTTGATTTGTCATTTTATTTCTCTAGACAGTTATGTAGAATGTGAAGCTTTGCTGATTTACCAGAAGTATAGCTGGGAAAGACAGGCCTAGAAAATATATGGACAGGTCTCTGAAACATTCAGAATATATTGCCCATCTCTGTTTGATCTTGGAAATTTAAAAAGCTTTTGTTTAGTACCCAGGCATTTTCTGTAAGACTACTTCTTCAAAAGATCATGGTGATTTGGTTGTCAGCTGGAAAAAGTAAGCACTTCAAATTTTGGCCTGGAGGCAAATGTTTTACACAGGCTGTCTGCTCTAGATACTCTCTAACATAAAATTGACAATCCCCATTAAATTAGAAGTGAAAAGTAGTTTTTTATTATTGCACTTGAGTAAAGAATGAAGAATACATTGAGTGACTAGTATTTTCTTGACAAAACTTGCAACTTTTTGCCATTATAGTGCCATTATAATGACCATTTGTCATCTAAAAATGGTAACAATTTTCTTAGTGAGTTAGTGAGACTAAAAATGTATTGCAGTAAACTGAGTCCCAGATCAAAGAATTTTATTTTTTTTAATATTCCAGCATTATTTGGAATAAAAATGTCTTTCTATGTATTTCTAACCTATAAAACTGGAACATAGATGGGAAAAATAAACATATACAAGATTGACAAGTAATACAGCAAGATGGACAATATACGTATTTTCTATGGCAATTTGATCAAGAAGGAATCTTGTGATAACAGTCCATCACCTGTTCAACATATAACCACATCTGGCTGTCACTTGAATTTTCTATTCTGCCAAAGGAATCACAGCCTTACAATTAAAAATCACAAGCCTTACAATTAAAAATTTGTTCTGAATCTAATCTAAATTTCCTTGGTTATAATATAAAGCCGTAGTTCCTTGGACTCTCAGTTGAGCACATGGTGAAGCACATGGTGAAAGCAGCTTATGATCTAGAACTAAGAGCCTTGATTCACTCTATCTAGACTTAAAAAGTTAGTCTCACAAGATTTCCTTAGTTGTCTTCTGTAGAAATATGATGATTTTGGTTATCTTATTCTAGGCCTTCTTGGAAAGTTTATACCTCAAGTTGGTCACAGAAGTCCAGTTAACTTTTTATTTTAAAAGAAACAAAACCAAAACATTCCAAGATTATTGCCAATTTTTAAAATAAAGAGTTTTTCTGTACAACCTAGTATCTTATTTGTCTTTCTCAAAACATTGTGGTAATATTGTTACATACTCAACTTTACTATGACCTAAAATTAATTTTTGGCAACCTAGTGTCAGTCATCCTCAATTCTTCCATTTAAATAAATATGACACTGAATCTTACTGTAATTATACTTTTTTTGTTATTGTTCCAATGTACGGATATCTCTCTCAAGACTACTCCTGTCTGTCACTAAGCCTACATGGATTCACTGTCATCTGCAGATTTAATATAAATATCATTAAGTCTTTAGAAACATTCATGACATTTTGAATGGTATCAGATTTAGAATATGAGATAGTCTAACTTATTCTGTATCCTCACAGTTTGTCAGGAAAAAAAATTACAAAACAATTTAAAATATATTTTTAAAATATACTAGTAAGTAATAACTTCAAATAATCTATGTATTTCTAATATGCTTATGCAATCATGTGAGATACATTTTCAAAAATGTTACTTTGGAGACTATATATTAATATGCATGATATCATTGTACTGTTCTATCCACAGTCTTTTATCCTCTTATAAAAAGCAAAAAAAGATTCTTTGAAATGTTTTTTCCTTAACACTTCTCTTTATTGCCTTCTAGATGTCTCTAAATTATTTCTTTCACTGTGGAGAAAACTATCTTTAAGATTATGCATTTACAGCTTTCCACCTTTTCAGGTTAAACACTGTATCTGCTTTTCCAAAAGCTTAATTCTTCAGCTCTCATCATTTTCTCAAAGATAACAGTACATGACTTTAAGCTTAACTCAGACACTTCGTCTCCCTAAGCATTCTAAGTTAAATTTCACAGAGCCCGCCAGACACCGAAAATTGTATTTGGATAGTTTCTAACCTTTTGCTTTAGTTTAGTCTAATTTCTTCTATGTTAAATTAGGACATTAATTGTGTTGGCCCACATTACCATAATTTTTGCCTACAATGGAACAAAATAGAATGCAAGAATTCAGCCTTTTTGACTAAATAACACAAGATTTACATATGTATCCCTATTGGCACAATGCTATAACTCAATGTTTATTTTAGCTGTGTAAAATGTGGGGGAAACAATATGTTGGCAGCTGGTACATCTGTTTTAAAGTAAATTAGAAAAAAAAGCTCTTAATTTGATAGCAGAATCTGTAACTTGGAAGACATGCCACTAGCTGTTTAATATTTCTATTTAAAAATTTTACTCTGTCATAAATAAATGAGTCCAGTACAGCAGGTGAGGGAAATTTAAAGGTGTTTGAAGCACAGTGGCATCAGGGAGGAGTGATTTTAATCTTCTGTCCATCAAATCCTTTTGAATTTTGCTTCAGTTAAACCCAGTAAAATCTTTCTGTTCAGAGACACTTAAAAGTCTACTTAGTTGCTTCTTAACTTCTGCCTTTGGTTGCACCAAAGTGGTTCAGAAAGGATGAAATATTGTGTCTATACACTACAGACCTTGAAAGGGACATCCCCAGAATCCATCCATCTTATCAAGACGTTTTCTGTTTGCAGCAGTCAGCACATAGAGTTGTTTCTGCACATAAAGGAGTTCCATCTCTTTGGGCTTCAAAGACTAGGCTCAGTCTAGAAGTGAGATGCATAACTGTGAAAATCTCTGAAACTGGGGAAGGCAGCATTGATGTTATGATTCTTTAAGTAGAGAGAAAAAAAAAGGGGGAAAAAAAGAATATATAAGACATTTAAAAGCTTAGTTCCCTTCTTCTTCTCAAGACATATCTATTTTTCTCAGAAAATTTTTGAGGAGCTGTGGTATAGATTACTTTTACTGAGGCACTTCTATAATGTTAGCTCTCTTTAAAGATTCATGGTAGTAAATAGATAGCCCTGTGGGTAGTTCTGTATGGAAAAATACTTGGATTACTGACTATGCTATCAGACCTATGATCTATTCCAGTTTTCTTTTGTTTTTCCTGAATGATTTCAATTAATTTTCTGGGATTAATCTAGAATAATATATCATAATCTGGGATTAAATCCAGGTTCCTTGCAGAAGCATACTCTAGCTTCTAATTAGAAACAGCAAAATTTGAATAAAAATTTAATTAAAGCTTATGATGGAATTCATAAAGAGAAGTTCTGAAAGTCTTAGAGAGTAATGAGTATTTAAGTAAAATTAAAAA
This sequence comes from Toxostoma redivivum, assembly GCA_013397375.1. Taxonomy (NCBI): domain Eukaryota; kingdom Metazoa; phylum Chordata; class Aves; order Passeriformes; family Mimidae; genus Toxostoma; species Toxostoma redivivum. Next base: position 53,163 of record VXBI01007655.1, read on the forward strand.
GTAAAAATTAAATAATGGAGGCATTAAAAAGGTAGAATAGATGGTGATAGATGAAGAAAAGCAGCGAGGATAAGGGAGACATGGTTAAATGGGGGCAAATATTGGCAGAAGGGGACTATGGCCACCAAAATTTTTGCAGCTTGACACCAGGAATTTATGTGATTAAGCAATAATCAATTAATTAGGGGTGTATAATCCATGCAATTAATTGTATAAACACACAATTAATTAAGTGGGAAAATCATGTAGGTACAGAGTCAATTAGGTTGTAAAACTCATTATAAATAAAATACACAGGTAATGGAGTGAAATTAAACAGGCAAAGTTAAAGGATTAAAAATTAGCTGAGTGAATTAAATCAATAAATGGACAATCAACAGAAGCAGTGAATAAGTTAAGCAGCATGAAATGTAATTGCAATATTAAAAGGGTCATCAAAGAATCAATAAATTTATTCTCCAGAGAGTGATGTGATCAGTAAAGTAAGGACAAAGAGTCTAGTCATTATCAGTAGGCAGTCAACAAGGCATGAGAACAGCTAACTGGACAAGGTTTAGTGGCTGTTCTGGGTACCATCAGCAGCCACAGGAAGTAGATTCCAGAAATATGCCTTTTTTAATGTATTTGCCACTACAGTATGCCAGTGTGCCCTGTATGAGGAATCATGTTTTATGTATGTAAAAAAAGCCTTCTTAGAGGAAGGGCTGTAAGTAAAGCTCTAGTAACAGCAACAGCTCGTTGCAAATCTAACAGCATACAATATACATAATTTCATATTTTGCAATGAATTTATGCAATATATACACATGCAAAAAAACTTCAGCAGTGAAATTGTAATACGATAATTCTAGTCAGCAGAAACTAATAATAAATTCAAGGTTGTTTCAGGAATACTTGCTTTAGATTTTCAATCTTTTGTATTACAAATCTAATTTTGCTATTTCCACTACATATATGTGGTCATCCAAATATCTTCTGCAATTGTTTGTAGAGAGAAAAATCATTGTGATAACTGTGATCACTTTTATTTACTTACAACTTTTATAAATTTGTTTAAATATTAGTAATTTTACAAGGCTGATCATGTCAACAAATGACTTGTATATTTAAATAAACTATGCTGCATTTTAGTGAAGAAAATGTGAGTAAAAAAATGCATGATTTTGAAATAAACTAAGTGAACTGTGCTTCTTCTGGTAGAGATAAGCATTAGAGGTTTCAAATGGACTGGAAAAGGGTTGTGTAAACTCCTTCATATATCTCTTCAGTTAATTTAATTGTCTGACTTTCAAAAGTCCTGTCATTCTCACTCTGCTCAAAACTTGTCAGTGGCATTGATTTGTGTGAAGATCTTGTAATGAACACTAATTTCATGCTCTAATTTCTGTTCTTCTACGTTTGCACTTAAAATCTAATTTTGGAATTGAGCTTCGTTTGGAGTAGGTGAAGTACTTCCATATTGAAATATACTGTGGTACACAAAATTGCAAATCTTGGAAATACCATTAACCAGGAATTAAATCCTGGAGTGCACGCAAAAAGTTCAATTCTAGAAATACTGAAAAATGTTGCAATATTACTTAAAACACTGCATTGCCAACCTAATGATTTTAAATTTATCATCAAAGTGAAAGATACCACAGTATCATTAATGTGTGGAAATGCTGAGCTAAAGCATTCAGTCTAACTTGCCTTGCTATGACACCACAAGCTGCTGGTGTTCAGAAGAACATGTACAACCATCTAGGTTTTTTGTAGGATCAGTACAGAACCAACATGCCCATTAAGGTCCTCATTCACCTGAGGAAGACACTTAATTCACAGCTGTCAATAAGCAAAGAAAAAGCAAACATAATGCCTCTGAAGTGCAAGGGTGATATCAGAAAAAACAAGCAGGAACTGACCTAAGAGGAAAATTTGATAAATTTTCTGTCTAGGAAAGTTTCATCATAAAACACCTTTTTGTTTTGTCTAAAATACAGTTAAAACTTCTCAGGTTTAAACATTTCTCTGGTTACAGGAACAAATTTTGTGTCTCTTTTTGCTGCTCAGTATAGGGAAGATCTGGGTTCCTTGCCCTACAGCAGTCTCCCCATCAGATCAGTTCCCAAACTTCTAAAACTAAATAAAGGAATGTTTAAACTTCTTTGCCCATAAGGTAACTCAGGGAAAAACAACTTTGGAAAAATTTATAGGAAAGTGGGTTTTTAGACGTAGAACCTGGTGAATCATGAGCATTGATATATCATATAATTTCATATTTTTACAATTAAAAATCAGATACACAAAAGAAAAATACAATTTAATCCCTTTCCTGATATCAAGCCTCCAGTACTTTCTCTAATACCAAGACAAGTATATTCAAAGAACCTGTGTTGTGATTTCCCAAATGGGAACCTCGTGGTTCCTCAAACAGCACTGGTGCACTGCATTTAAAATTTATATTTTTCTAAGTTTTTCAGAAATGTTTGTTTCATCACAATCATAGTGTAATTTATAATTATTTATTTAAATAGCAATAAGAATATCCAGAGATATGACTGAATGGAAAACTGTCCTATATATACACCTATGGAAAAATACGTATGTGTATACCAATGGAAAACCTTTGGGTTATAAAAAAGTCTTTCAAAAGAGCTGATAAACTTACACTAATAACTTAGCTATAACAATAGTTTGATGTTTCATTATAAGCTTCAGGGACAGATTCTAATTCTTTTGACATTTAGGTGTCCACAGCTGGCTCTAATGACAGACTTAGTGATTTGCAGAACTCGGAGGATTACGGTTGTATCAGTAGGAGTTTGAGATATTACATTCTAAATTCCCTTCCAATATATTCTTAAGTATGATGCACAAACAGCTTGAAAATTACTTGCAATATATTTCTGTATACTTCAAACAAGGATTGAGACATCAAAAAAGAACAAAAATTAAGTAGAAAACACTGGAATCCCCCTAGGATTCTCATATCAGTCACCTTTTCTGGCAGAACATCTTGTGCATTACATGCTACAGAAACAATTTCTACATATTAAACTAACTGTAATATACTGTTCTTTTTCACATTTACTAAGAGCAGAGAAAAAGTTATAGGGCAGAAAACAAACAATTCAGCATCATACTTTATTTGGCATTTATAATTCAGTATATATATTACTTCACTTCTGAGGAAAGAATGATTTAAAAATTATTAGAGTTCACAACTTCATTCTATCAGTTCCCAGCTCCTGGAATCTTCCTTCACTCAGTGATGAGGCTAAATGAGAATTTTGGTGCATCTTGATGCAATATTCTGTTCATGCTATATTCTGAATCATTTCCACAGTACAAATTGTCAGCAAAAGTAAAAATTGTTCCAGACTGAAAATGCCATTTAGATATGCACTTAATAACTCCTCTTTAAGAGAACAAAGTAAAACAGTGCTTAGAGACACACGACTTAAAAGATTTTAAAAATAAAGGTTGGTTTCTGTGGGTTCACTCACCTCCAGTATGTGTGAATATACGTAAAACTGTGTGTAGATAGGTATTTAGAAATTGAAAATTTCCCCTTGCAATTAAAGATACCGTGCCACCAAGCAGGAATTCAATTATCAACGGGGAGATTCTCAGTTGTTATAAGCTGTACTAACCCTCTAAGCAGATTTTCTATTGATGTAAGCCAGCACCTTGAATAGGACACTTAGACACTCTATATGGAGGTTAGCCTCCATATTTTATTCTTTGAATGAAGATATTATGATGTTCACATGTTATACTCTATAAAACTATATTTATCAATTTTGATTTGCAATATATAACTCTTTGAGCTATAAAAGAGTAAAACAAATAATAATCTGAGACAAATCTGTGTGTAATTAAAAAAAAAAAACAATTAATTTATAGCCACAATAAATGTTTCCCTTATGTTAATCCAATAGAAAGACTACACTGATAGGCTTAATTATTTAGGTTTCTTTTCCATATTTGCATTCTGGTATCAAGGTATTTGAAGATTATTAATTATGTTGGATGAGCTGCTATACTTAGCATTGAGAGGAAATTTTGCCAGTTGGAGACACTAAATAGGCTTGACTAATGTTTTTTGGTGTATAAATTGTTTTTTGTTTTCAGCTTTGATTATGTCAGCATATTTAGGCACTACTTCAGCACCACGTATTAGCAAGTAAATGTTCAAAGTAGGTGCTGACCAGTACTGAGACATTATTATCCCACATATTTAAGATATATTTGGCTGGTTGCAGTATAAATACATAATTTATTTATTTAATACAGCTTTTTTTTGTACTAAAAATTTTCTCTAAAGTATATATTTGAGAAAACCTTAATCTCATTTTCAAAAAGGGTATGAAAGAAGATGCAGAGAGTTCATGTGATAAATCTGAGCCAAAAAAAAAAAACTGAATGCATCTTCCTAAAAGCTGTGTATTGGTACCCAGAGGAAGAGAAGGTGATTAGGAACAACCAGCAGCTTGTGTCTAACTAACCCAGTAACACTCTACAATGAGATGACTGCTCCTGTGAATGGAGAGTAACAGGTGCTGTTTATCCTGACTTGATCTCCCATTCTATCCTTACAGCCAGTCAAATACAGTTTGGGAAGGTTGGCTGCCAAGGGCAGTAAAAATCTGCTGAATTATTGGGCTCCAATGTGTGAGGTCAACAAATAGTACAAAGTCAAACTTGTGTTAAGTTACAAGCCGTGCTCTTCAGGAGTCAGTACTGTTCAGTGTCTCTAATAATGACACAGCTGGAGAGAGAGAGTGCACCATGAAGACCTTTTAAGCTTGACACCAAACTGTATATGGATTGTGGATGGAAGAAAGAGTGATCAACATTCTATAGGGTAGGGCTGCTGCAGAGCAACCTACACCCTGGTGAAGCAGGCTGTTAGAAATTACACCCTGAAGTTCAACAAAGACTGATGGAAACTTCTGCTTCTGGTTTGAAATAACCACATGTAGGCTGAGCCCTGGCTGGAGACAGAGTAAATCTTCAAGCCTCAGAAAGACCTTTGCAGAACCTGATAATCTTGGTAAACAGCAAGCTGAATGCCAGTAGCATCCAGAGTGCTGTTCTTTCTTAGTTTAGAGATCTCAATACAAGAAAAGATGCTTTCATACTACAGTGAGTCTAGTGGAGGATGACTGTGACAACTGGGACTGGAGCACTTATTAAACAAGAAGAGGCAGCGATAACTCATTTTTATTCATGAGGCTGATGCAATTTGAGAGTGGAGCAGGGACTCAGAAAGGCGGTGAAGCCTATACCTTCAGAGATAAATAAAATAACCTGAAAAGCCCCTGAGCAACTTGAACTATTTGCCTCTGGTTTTCCAAGGTGGTTAAGCCTTTAAGGTCTATGATTCTATGTTGTCCAGGACTTCTTTAAATAAAATTTGGATCCTACATAAAGACACTGAAATATTATTTTACAGAGCTGGACAAATGAAAGAAAAAAATGACTATTTCTGAATAAACAGGTCCTGCTAAAAATGTAACAATGCTATTTGTTATGTAATAACTTCATTGAGTTGCTTTTCTCTTTTCCTGAATGTTTACTTGAAAGTTAAAAATCTGTGCAGCATTTTCATCACTAGGCAAGTATTATTTTCATGTTTGAAATAGCTGTTATTGAAACTCAAAGCGTAAAAAAGAGCATATGACTCACACAGCCATTGCTATAAGTATCCCCACAGTTTGAGTGCAACAGTAAAAATAAAAAAGTCTTGAGTTGCAAGTTATTTGCAAAAACGTACACAGTTGTGATTTGGCAGACCATTGAGTTTTCCTTCTCTTCTACTTTCCTCAAATATTATACAATTCCATTTTAATAGTTCTGAAAAGATTGTTAGCAGGATATTCTTTGCAATCACATTTGAAGTTATTCCTCCTCATATATGATTATGTTGTGATCAAAGGAAAAATCAAACATAAAATAATAGTGTGTGTTTGGGAAGAGAAATCCTTAAGTGCGCTGAGGTTCAGCATCTACACAAATACATAGAAGGCACAATAAGATTCAATGTAAATGGTGATATTCACCCTTCACTTATTCTACAAATTCTATTCCCATGTTTTCACCCTCAATGAGCATATGTTGATAAAAAAGAGTTTGTCTGCCTTTTCCACACCTTCATTTTTTTTGTAAATTCAGGCATGGCCAATCAGTTTTCTTCCACCATGTTTGCTTGCAATCCATTTCTGAAGACTTCAAGAGGGTGCTTCAGTTTCTTCTTACACTGCATAGTTAGGCTGTGACCTACATGTATACCACGAACAACTATGACGGAGACTGCTTGCTAATAAATTTCACTTCCACCTGCTTCCAATTAATGAGGATTCACCCATGAATTCTCAGAGACTCTTACAAGTAATCACTTAATTTGAAATTGAGGCTTATTCAATTTCCTGTGAAATTGTGAATGAAAATTCACAATTTTCTTTTTCTTTTTTTTTTTTAAATCCAAATTACACAATGTTATTTAACCACATCAATTTTTTCACTCTTGAGAATAGTTTTATAATAAGACTGAAGTGTAGTTATGGGCTTATCTCAATTATGAGAAAAATGCCTTTTACAGTGTAATTATTTCACATTTAAAGTCCAACCATTTGGATTATGTCCCAAAGTGCTCAAGGGCTATTTCTTTTTTTAAGTGTTCAGCTAGACTAGAGACTGTATTAATTCTGCATCATCTCTTGATTCATGGGAGCCAATAGCAGAGCAAATCATTACATTTCATTACAGAAAACATAGGAACTTATTCATAATACTAGGCTATGCAAAGAACAGTGTCAAACATCAAAATTTATCTTAAAAGTCCTGCAGTAGTCACTGTTCAAAGTCAACTTTTTCTGATTGTTTGCAAAGAAACAAGTACAGTTTGTACAACAAACTTTAGAAGCTGGAGCTAATATTTTGTGTTAGGCAATGTAACTGAGAAAAAGCCTAATGGTGTATAAAAGGAGAATATGAATGAACATTTTTACTCTCTATAAAACTGACTAATATGGAATGATGTGACAGGTCACAAAGTGGAGATTCACAGTATGATCAAATGCTGACCTACCTCAATTCTATAGGTAATATTTTTGTGCAAAAGAGATCAAAACATCTATACACTGTCTAGTATATGCACTTCTTTGCTTAAAATTTTCTTTCATTGCAAATAGATACATAGTTACAATGATCCACCTATACCATACTCTCTTCTGTAATTGCCCATGACTTTGACAGACTTCAATATTATTTGTCAGATGGAGCTATTTAAACTCTCGTTGAATGACTAGCGAAGAAAGTTACTGGAATAAAAATAGAGTACTTGGGGAGCAAAGAAGAAAATGAATCCCAGAGGAAAAAGAATATGAATCTACTTAAAAATTTTAATTATTTTGAAGAAGCAAAATTTACCAACTTAATTTTTTTCAAAATCAAGAAAAATATGTAAGAAAAACCTTTTTAAAAATATATATGGGTCTTAATTGGAGATGATGAGTGAATAAAACATCAAGAAAATTGAAGTGTAAGAGGCTTGCATTACTCCTTCTATTGTTGTTACTGAATTGCAAGTGTCTAAAGAGAAACAGCTTATTCAAGAGAAATCCTTGAAGAATAATTTGAAACTGCTGTTAAAGTCAGGCTTAAGAATGTAATTTTTCTATTGAACAGTACTACATACTGAGGACTCTTCTACTCATTTTTACTTTGTTGAAAACCTCAAAAGGTTTCAAGAACAAGCATTAACTATTTTGTTGACACTTACTGTCAAACTCTTGTTAAGAGAGATTAGTTTGATCGAAATAATTTATAAAGCATAGTAAAGCATTGTTCTTTCCATTTGAAATAGGTGCTGGGGAAGATGGGAGATCACTTGAAAACCTCAAGAACAGGTTAGTGGAGTATGGCAGGATTGATAAATGAATAACTGTATGGCTGACAGGAGGAGGAACTGGGGGGGCAATGAAGATATATAAAAACTTTTATGATCTCTCCATCTGGACTTGTGGGTGCTGCCTATGTACATATACATTTTACAACTATGGAAACAAGCCCCATATTTTACAGTATATATGCACATGGGCCATATACAAATGTATAAATGGAGTTTAAATACAGTCTAAAAATTTTATTCTCAGAATAAAATACTCTATGCTAAAGCATAACACGATCTTGACATAAATAATCTTCTAAAAGGAATCAGCAATATGAGCCACAAAAATACTGTCACAGTCTGAGAACATTTGCTCAGACTATTGAAGTATCAGTGAGTCCCTGGATAATGTCTATTACAAGTAGCTAAAAGCCATTATCTTAAACAAGTTCTTGTTGTCAGTCATTCAGGAAAAATATGCGTTTGGGATTTATGTTTGCTTAAATGCAAAAAAGGGAATTCCTACCTTCCTGACCATAAATGAAGTGCCTTAATGATCCTGTAAAGGACTCGTTCTGCAATAGGTGACACTGCCCTCCATAATGACAAATCATGTGGGTGTAGAGAGCTGGAATACCCTGGACATGTTTGTTATGGATGTGACAGAGACACAGTGTGCATGGCGCTGCTTTGTTTGTGGTGGGGTAGTGCATAGTTTTTCCTTCCCTCCTAGATATCCCACTTCTCTTAGAAAGCTCTTTGCATTAACACAGACAGAACTGTGTAATTCAGTAGTCGAGGCTGAAGAACTTGCACTTACACTGTGAAACAAAAAAAAATATGCCTGTTCAATCTCAGAAAAGTCCAGGAAAAATCTGATCCTCCCAGCCATTTAACTCTGAATAATTATTCTTCCTCTTATTAACCATCACGTTTTAAATTATCATCCAAGATTTTGGAAAAAACAAATTCCAGAAGTAAACCTACTTGAGGAGCAGCATATCTTACCAGTGTTTGCTATTTCAGCCCTTGTACTCAGAATCAATATTAGGAGAGAAAATAGGGTGGTAAGAAAATAGGTATGCAAGGATATGGAATACTGTCAGGAAAGACACTGAGTCTTTCACATAAAATATCCTTTCTGCATTATAATGAAAATTATTCTGTTTCTTTCTTTTTCTTTTATTTACTTTCATCTTTCATCTTCTTCTTACCAGGAAAGAAAAAGGAAATCTTCAATAAATGTATTATATGTATGTGATATAGACTTTTTCCCCCTATTAAGTCTCATATAGATTCAGAAAAAGTTGTCTAGTATTGTGAATTCTTACAGGAAAATTACAAAAGGGAAACTTTCATAACATCTCACCTAACATCTTTTCAATTTATTCAAGTTCAAATGGTGTCAAGAAACTTTAATGGATATAAAATTCACATTTTATTCACTATTTGTTAATTGTTAGTTTCATTCTTTCTGATAAACTGCTATGTGAAAGTACAAAAAAAATTCAAAACAATTCAATCTCTCCTTTCTTGGTAACTATTAGATTTTGTACCTAAACTTGTCTTTTTTTTTTAATCTCTGTACACTTCTAACAACTAATTTTGCCATTTAACACATTTAAAATTTTATTTCTATCCTAAAGAGTTTATGAATACTCCACTCATGCTTAGCAGGATGAATCATTTAACTTTGACTCTGTCCTCCATCAGTTAGGTGGTTTAGATAAAATTATAGATGTATTATTTCCTGTGGAAAAAAAAGATCAGTTCTTAGTTATATCTAAGCTTTCAGTATAACCAGTTATGTAGATGTGTTTTTAGCCAGAGAGATTCAAAGTCTAAATAGAGATATTACATACATATATAGCAAAGAATAATACTAATTTTGAACCAATATTGCCACAATTTTTTCTTTTGTGTCTGTAATTTCCTATTTGATTTTTTTTATTTCACATTGCAGTAGTTGAACCTCTGGCAATAGCATCCAAAGGATTAAGATTCTGATATGAGCATCTAGTGAGAACAGTCTGTTGTGCAAATAAGGCTGTGGTATGATAAACAAAATGATCACCAGAGAAGACAGAGAAACCAGCTGAATAAAAATTTTATTTGAGTCACAATGGTTGAAATGAGAGTCAACTAGTTAGAGAATGAACTAGTTAATAAAAGTGCATTAGAGTCCATCATTTTTTCTTATGTTCGATCAGCATCCAGCTCTTCATATGAGTAAAAATTTGCTCTTGATTATGATGTGACTCATATTTAAAGAATAAATTTAGAGGGAAAAATGATCTGCTCAAGCTATTAGACAGAAAGTAAAATTTACCTTCAGTTTTACATAAGCAGAATATATTTATATAAAGATGACATTAGAATATGGTTGCTAATGAACTATGTGAAAAAAATGTCAAATGAGTCTCTTACAGAGAACTGATATATAACAAATGTTAATGCATAACAAAACAATGCTGGTTTTATTTTTATAGCATGTGTATTTTTAATATATTTTGTTTAATCTCTGGACACAGAAAACCAGGAGGTTGTAGATGGGAATGTACTCTCTGTTCTGTTCTCTCTATTATTTTCTCTGAGCTTATTTTTTTTAAACAGTGAAGGAAATAGTTGTGCACAAGATTCCACTAATGACTTCAAAGTTTGCAACATAGTCTAAAAAGAGTGCACTCGGGATGGTTTTGCATATTTGTAGCTTCTGTGTTTGATGGTTAGATGGACTTACAAGTAAGAGATAAGCAGCCACACAAAAGTTAATTGTTTTTTATGTCAATGTGGTTGCAAACCCTTGACCTAGGATGAAGAAATAAGTGTTTTCCATCGTTACATATTTTAACAGAATGACTTCTTGATAAAATTCATAAAAAAATAAAAATACCTCAAGGGACTTTGAACTAATAGAAAGCTAGAGAAAGGAATGAGGCTGACTTTTGACCTTACAGAATTAAATTGATTCTGTACTATGGTTTCAGTGGAAACTTGGGGAAAAAAAGATACCTCATTTTACATTGAATGTTACTGTCTTCCTACCATTTCTGACTCTGAAAATTTTGACAAATGTTTTCAGGTTCTGCAGCTTTTCTTTTACATTCTAAATGAGATTGTTTGGCAAACCATAGTCTACCAGACAGAGGGCACTACAATTGCCACACTGTTACTAAATTTTATTCTACAGCAGATACTGTACTCAAATTCTGACATTTTCTGTATAATGTCCCTGTTCAGTGTGCTTTTTATTTTTCCAAGATTTAAGGCCAAAAAGGAATAAAGGCACGAGATTAAATAAGTGGAGGCCTGTGATCCAGATTAAAATTCAAATTTGTGACTGAGCCCAAACCCCTTAATTATTGCAGTATCTATATGTTGCTTCTCAGTTTTGTTGTATGGAATGAATGAAATAATTGATTCAGAAAACCTAATTTTGCTTCCTGTTTGAACTCTACTTGATGAGCAGCATAGAAACAGTGTGCCTGAGACTCGTGTATTTGTAAAATCAATGATAATATTCAGGAACAGGAGCAACAATAAAAAATAAAAATGGCACAACCCAAAATTCAAAAAGCAGTGGTCAAGTTTTGACCTAGTTTGAATTTCTTGGAGTAAAGAGATAGATCAAAGACCATATTGTTCTTTGAAAGCTGATTAAACCCTAGCTGTTCATGCACAAAAATACAAGGAGAAAGAGAATTCTAAGGTTTTTGAGAGAGGCAAAGGTATTTCAGGCTTCAAAAATATATTTATCTAAATGGCAATCTGGTCTAAGCCTTCCTTCCTTCCTTCCTTCCTTCCTTCTGTAAGCATTTTTATTTTCTTAGTAATTTATTCCCACTGACTACTTCCCTCTTCTGTTAAATTCAACAACAATGTAAAGAAGTGAGGAATCACTTCAGCAGTGCTGCAAAACAGCAAACAGGAAATTCAGAAACTCATCTCCATAAGAGAGCTCATAAATTTAAACAACATAGTCTGATAATGGTTCAATCAACTCCTTTCACCAGCATGTCATTGATTTAGAACAAATTGTACTGTACTACTGCTCAAAGAACAGCCAGGAAATTTGCCAGTCTTTTAACATGCACTTATGACAATTTCTGGGTGTCCTCCCATAGATGACTTTTTCCTTTAATGTTTTATATGAAAGATACAAAGAAAAAAAATTCTCTGTGAAAGGCACAAATGAAGGTGTGATGAATATTTCCCTACACTCAATTTTTAAAAGTTCTGGCTTTTTAAATCATATTAAGAACCTTGCTTGAAAAGTGTCCTGTTTAATTATTTGCTAATATTCCTAGATCAAATATGGTTTCGCTCCACTCAAGGAAGAGTAATGGTGCTGGAAAATTGCTTTGATTCCTTTTTTCAATCAACACTACCAATGTTCACTTAATAGTCTGAAACCTGGTCATAGCATCGTTATTTTCTTGTGTCTTTTTCCTTTTTTTTCTTTATTCTTTACATGGAATGCGTGATCAGATTCTAAGAATCATCTGTTGCTACTGGGCTATTTTGATCTCCTTCCAATTCAGCATTTTACAAGGATGTTTAATATACAGTTTCCACTTTTGAACACATTTACTTTTTGTATTTTGAAGAGAAGAATATTTAAAATAAATAAAGTAATTTTCTCATGAGTAAAAGCTTATGGAGGAAGACCAAATTTAAAAAAATATTTTACTTTTAATATTTCGTTTTTTGAAGTAACACACTCTTCTATCAGAGCCTGTGTATCACACAGTTCTATTTAAAACTACAAAAAACTTCACCTCTCATGAAGTATATGATTAATGATAAAAATACATCATAATAATGGCAATAAATTTTTATTAAATTAGTTATGGTAGTTTTATTATCAATTTCCCCCTTTGCAGATATTTTGTAATTTATTATTTCTTTGTAGGATTTTTTCCAATAATTTTCATTCTAGTATTTTCATCATCTGTTACACTGGCTTAAGTTTCCACTTGTTTCAACATTATTTTCCTGTATTTTTAAAAGATGAAAGTATTATCATTCCTTAATTTCTTTATGAAAACTTTCTGAGGAACAACAGTAAAGACTATCTAAGACAGATTTTTTTTTTTTTTTTAAGTAATTGAGTTTGTTCATTCTGCATTTGAAATCACAGAAAGATGAAGTCAAAAGAAACTCTGGCCTGCTTAGATAGCTTTAATTCTCTACTGTATTGACTGAGAAAGGACTGAGAGCTCTGAGAGAAATTCAGAGACACTATTTTCCTAATGCAGTTATTTCAAGACAGTGTGTTTTCAAGTGGTTTATAATAGTTAAGTGTAAAAAGGCTCCCTGGAGATAGTTTAGATTTTATTTTCTATTTACCAAAAGATTTGCCAATCTTGAAAGCAGCAAACTCAAACATTTTAAGAATACAAATTAAATGCTTCATCGATAATAACACAGAAAACTAAGTGTGTGTGTGTATATATGTATATATGTATGTATATATTCTAGAACCTTAATATAGCTGAATGGCTAAGGAATGAATGGCTTCTCTCACCTCTTCCCCAATTTTTTAAATTACTTTTTATCTTTAATAAACATACAGATGACCAAATTGATGCATGGAATTATGGGCAGGGGTGAGGGAGGATTTTATTGAAGCTCTGCACTAATTGTAGGTTCTCAGATCAAAAGAGAAGCAAATGAACACTCTGATCTTGAATTTTGTTTTTAGTTTTTGAAAAATATTTTCTGTAATACCAAAACCAAAAAGTAACTGTGTTCTGTCACATTGTCCATTTTTATAATAAACTGGACTATTAATTTTTTCACTTGTGTTTTGCAAAATGTCCTCTTAGTTGAGGAGACCATCAATCCATTGCCATTTGTTTTTGAAAATTCAAAATATTTCTTAAGTATTGCAATAACGAACAGAAAAATGTATGACAAATTTTCACAATAACTATGTGAAGAATTTCAAGCTTTCTGCCCATGTAAAAGGTATGGAAGACAGCATTATTAGCTTCTGTATTGCAATGTCAACTATATTTGTTCTGGGCTCTTCCTCTAGGTTCTTTCCTTTGGCTTCCATAAAGAGTTTCTAATTTCCACTGTATCTCCACTAGCTTTAATTATTTTATTTTTTCCATTTATATAGCTACTAAGGTGACTACAGTTCTAGGAATTCTTTACATTATTGGGTAGATTTTCCTTGAAGAAAGGCACAGTAAAAGAAAAAATGAAGAAACAGGAAGTTATAAAGCAAAAATCTGTTAAAGCATAACATGGAAAGTTATGCTCTGAGAAATCTGAGAATTTTTTTTAAATTGTTTTTATATTTTTAATATTGTATTTATTTGTAACGAGAGGATATGAGCTATGTAACTTAGTGTTTTATATTAAAAGAATCCTATAGATTCCTAATTGATTTCCTATTTATTGATTGATTATTTATTTGTTATATTTATTTATTTATATCGATGTTTGCATGGCTATGTTTAAGAGATTTTCTATTAGACAGGGATTAGCCTTAAACTGATTTTATATGCATGTATGGCATGTTAAAAGAAGCTTTTCATGATGAATTTCCATATTTTCATATGAATGAAGCCATCAAGAATGTTTTAAACAGTATATTCTTCCCACAGTCTTGAACAACATTCTGCCTAACACAGTCTCTGAAGGCAGTATTCTCAACTGATTAGGTTTGGTTTTTTTTTGTTTGTTTGTTGTTTTGTTTTGTTTTGTTTTTTTATTTTACCTGGCCCTAGCAATTTTTTTTTTGTAGGATTCATGCTAGAGAAAAGAATGTGGTCATCTCAGAAGAGATCCAAATCGAGGAATGTTGCCCCTCTTTCGTTCCTGGACAGTCTTCCTTTGCTAGTGCCATACTACCTTTCTAATGGGATGGGGTTTTTTGGTACCTGACATTTTCTTTAAAAAAGAAATTGTATGCTGAGAATGAAAAGACTGCAATTACTGTGCTTGTTTAACTGATTGTCTTTTCCTACCAGAAGCCCGTGTGCCATATGCTGCTACTTGCAGTCATTAGGCCATAGTAGTAGGTTTTGCTTTCATTCCAAGGGGATCACCACTTCATCCTGAAACTTGGAAGTGAATCTTGGGAATGCATGCTCATATTTTTCTTTTGTGTTTTATAGTTATGGAAAGGATAAGGATATCAAGTTAATAAGCCCACAAGTTAATTTTGGCTTTTATGTTAAGATTTAAAAATTATGTGATTTTCATATGAATACTAATGGGTGACATTTTGGCCTTTGTTGTCAGTTATTTCCAGCCTAATATTGCTGATACACTAAGTATTTTTTGGTTGATTTTACATCGATGAATTATTTCAGATCTTTTAAGTTCACATAAATTTTGGTATAGGTATAAATTCCCACTATTTTATTTATTTTTTTTTCATGGAAAAGAAAGGTCTTTTCTTATTGTATTATACCTACCATTAATGGTTCTGTTCATCAGCATTACCATTAATCGCTTCTCGCCCTAGTAACAGTGACAATGATGGCATTCCCTAAAGCTAATATTTTTATTAAAAGGAGAATGATAAAAAATTTAATATTTTATTTATGACACAAATTTGGTGGTCAGTATCATTAATAATAGCTGACTGCCAAAGTAAATCAAGAAGCAGAAGTGTTTTGGCCTTCTTTGATCTATCGATGCAGACTGATATAGCCTATTCACATTATGCCTGTGAATTTCTCTTTGTAAGAAAGCTCTATCAAAAACATTTCTTATACTAATATCTCATAGTATCTCATCCTCATCTTCTAGGAAAAAAACTTTCACAGCTGAGACACTTTCATTGTTAGGTAAAGGATATCTGGAGCCCTGGAAAATACAGCCAATTCTTTTTTTGTACTACAGAAAGCTAAATGGTCCTTGAACTTTTTCTCTATAGGGGAATAAGTCAAATTTGACAATAAATAACTCTAATGTACTGTACATTTAAATGTAAAAGTGTCCCTGTTGTCTGTCCTAGTTGAAATAGTATGGAAAAAGTCCCAGTATGGATATTCAGGAAATCTGCCATGAAGCCTCTTCTGTAAAAATGAAACTTTTCATGATAAAGGCCAGTATAGTAGATTATTATACAGTGCTTTGACTACTGATCCTGCTGTGAATTTAAGAGTGCAAAATTTTTCTTAGCCTAGCTGAGCCATAAGTAAACTTCAGTCATATTTCTACCTATTAGGACAGACACTGAAGTTATGAGAAAAAGTTTGCAATCTGTGAAGTGACTTTTGATCAAGAACAAAGAGAAAAAGGATGTAGAAATAGGAGTGTCTATTTCTTGTGTACTTCATTATCAAACATGAAACACTCCAATATAAAATAGCAATAGTTGGCACTTGACATGAAGTAATAGGAATAAAAGAAATAAAAATTTTTTTCTGACTTTTTCTTGATGTCTTTTTTTTAGATCTATCTCTTTATAGTTTATGTTGTTATTTCTAGTGGTTTGTTCTATGCGAGATGATTCAGTCATTTTTCTCAGTCCTTAGTTTTGTTCATGATTTGTACACCCCTTTGAATCATTCATAATATAAACATTTTTAACTCAGTGAAATGCAAGTCTGTTGAAAATATAAGCTCAAAATATTTTTGGGTTCCTTCGTAATAATTGGTACACATTGATTTGGTTGGATATTTTGAAATATCTTAATTAACTTCAGCAAAAGAGAATCCTAGAACCAATTAGGTTGGAAAAGACCTCGGAGATCACTGAATTCAACCATGAACCATGGTACTAAGTGCCACATCCAGTCTTTCCTTATGCACCTCCAGGGATGGTGACTGCACTATGTCCCTAAGCTGCATCTGAAACGTTCCATAAGGAACAGTGTAGGACAAATATTAAACAATAGGCAACAGTGTATCATACTTACACTGTATACACTAGTTGATCTCAAACAGAACAGAATTATGGTGAGAAGCTGGTGTGAAAAGTAATAAGTTGGTTACTCATAACTCCTCATAGCTATTAACTTCAGTTATCAGTGGGTGAATAAATTGCTTCCCAAGAGTTTTACTTTTTGTCTCTGACCACAGAACTGGCATGAATGGCATGGACACCTGATACCAAGTTGGCAGGACAGGACCCAGCTTCATGTATATATACGTACTACATAATGACATGTGCTGCTTAATGTAGCCTGTTCAGTATACAGTGACTAAACAGAAGAGTAAATATCTTCAGGTTTATTCTTTCTGTTCAACCCTTGGTCAAATCTTTGTCCTGCACTTGCCTTTCAGCTTTGTTTCTATTTCCTCAGTGTTTTGCCATAATTTTTCCTTCGGCAGCTATTTCCAGGTTAGTTTACTACATAAACCCACACCTGAAATGCTCATGTCATCTTAGGTTGCAACAAACATAGTGGCACGTTGCCCCAAGAATGTGTACTCTGTTTGCTGATTCTATGGAAAGACAACAAACCAAACAGGATTTGACATCTGTGCTGCAGCCATAAAATTTTCTTCTTGACTCTGGTGGATGTGCCTGTTGCATTAATTCTTCCTGTTCACATCAGCTGTCTGTAGACAGGCAGGCAGGTACCTGCTTTGTACATCTCTCGGGGCAAAATGTCAGTTGTTTGGGTGTTCTACTGATCATATTTTTACTCTTCTTCTTCTTCAACTCATGTTTTCTTTCATGACTGCTTTCCAGTAACTAGTAAATGGGTAGAGTCAGTGACCTACCTCTAGGACAGATATGATCTTAATTAGCTCCATTCTGTCTCCCTCTGCTTAGGCCAGCCCAAACCTGTCTCCATCAGCAAATAGTTTCAGTTTCATAGTTCCTGTTCAATATCTAGTCAATACATTTTTTTATGTGTAACATAAAATACTTCTTCACCTTCTGCTATGCGTGTTGCATGAACTCCAAAAATCCTGGGCTGGATTTGCACTGGTCCTTTTTTTTTTTAGTATTGCAAATTACCAACATTTTTTTTTTTCCTAAGAGCAACTTAGAGGCCAGTATGGCAAATAATATCATAGACACAGTTAATTTCTGAGGCTATCACATTGTTTACAGTTAGTGTAGTGCGATACGTTGTAGGAATGAGTTGGGTTTTGCACCACTAATGAGCAGTCTCATCTGTTTCAGTTCGGAGCCAGGATTATTAGAAAGGCACTTGAGACATTTTCTTGTGTTTGGACTTGGATGTTTATTATATCTTATCAGAAATCACAGAAAGTACAACAATACCTCTAGCTGCTTGCTAGAAGTAGGAAAAATGGCCCCAGCTGAGCCTGCTACAAGGCCTTTTAAAGCTAAACACACCAATAAAAGTTTTACACCTATGTTATTTATACTTTTGACCCAATAATAGATTTCCATGACCCTTAGAGTGACTTTCAACTGACCAATCCAAAAGTAACTACCTAAGTTCTGTGAAGAAAAAGGAAGAGAAGAAGATGACCAAGCAGAAAAGACACCACCTAAAATTCTCCATCTTGTCCCATAGCTACCACTATACTGTATAAACCTCAAATTTAAAACCCATCACTCAGTGAAAATACACACATCTAACCCACTACACATTTGTGATTTCTAACTTATTCTTCACATTTACAAGTTCTTCTCCAAGGTTTCAGGTCCAGAGCAGTGTTCTCAAGGGGGTCTGTTTCAGGAAGCACAGAAAGCTCAAAAACTCCAGATTTCTGGGATCCAATAATACATGACAATTCGGTAGTTACCATCACACCAGGCATTTAACACTCGCAAGAGCAATGGAGGTGGAGAGCTTTGGACTTGACTGACAGCATAAGAGGAAATCTATATACCAAAATAACAAAATTTTGTATATTTTTTATTATAAACTGGATATATCAAAATTAAAACAAAACAAAATTAACAATGCTAGGAAGAGATGTGAAACATAGATCAAATAAAATACAAAACACTTCTGCTGGGATAGTAATTTACTGATTTTGAATACCATGATTAACAACTGACTACTGCCATGACTATAAAATACCAGAAATAATTTAACCTAAACTGAAACTACCACTTTAAGATTGTTCAAATTTCTGCTGCTTGATGATAAGGAAAAGAGAGAAAGAAAAAACAAGTAAATGGTTTTCTAAATATGTCCATATTTTACAACTTTATTTATCAAAACTGAAATGAAAACCACTACTGTATAAGAATTCTTCTCCTGGGAGAGTACTGAATATAAATAAATAATAATTTAAAAAAGCATAATGTTTTCTGCAATGGTGAAGCAATGCAGCTTTGACACAATGTTTTTACTTGCTTTGTTTTGTTTTCTTGCTAAGTCCAGTTTACAAAAGGTATTATTTGAAACATATTTTAATTAAAATTTATTTTAAATTATCAATTAAATTACCATTTTAAGTTGATAAAAACAGCTAAACTCAAACTTTTAATATTCTAATTTTAATAGTTTATTGGAAACTATTAAGCCATTGTTCCTTCTAAGGACTTTAAAATGCTTCAAATATAGGCAGGTACATGGCAGGTATCTACAAAATCCTAGCCAGTTCTGATTAGAATAGTGCTACCCACAGGTCACAGAATATTTCAGAGGTAACAAAAGCAACCATAAAAAAGAAAAATCCACTTTGAGTTGGAGATAAAATAACTTTTTTTTCATATAAAAGCAGCATAAAATCCAGTGAACTGAACACCTTAAATGCCACTGGCACAATGCATTCAAATACTTCTTGCGGTAGTCTAAAATCTGTTTTCAAAGAGCATGGTAGGTGCATGTTTCATAAAAGCAAATTATAATTCCATAAGAGATTATCTTTGAACTGACAGAAACATTCTCCACACCTAAAAGCATTGAACAAGCTCTAGGAAATCCTAAAGAATAAAGGAAACAAACAAACAAAAAAAAGTTTGCACTGATTTCATTCCAAGCTATCTATGGTTCAGTTGAGGGAAAGAATTGCAACGCAAAATCTGCCATCAGTGCCTTAAGTGATCTGAGCATACCTAACTCCTAGGCAATTGTCTTTCTCTCTCTTCTAACTCCCATCTAAACTTTCTTTTCAATAAGAAAAAGCCAGAGCTATAATAGGGAAATGGAAAAGAGAGATGTTGGAGATGTTCCTCTGTGGCTGAAGATATAAACTTGTCTGGAAGGAATATCAAAGATCATTATGGATATTACAAGGTAATCATCTATCTTTGCTAACCTGAAGCAGCAATGTCAGCCTATAGATCTCAAGTATTAAATTTAACCTTAGAACATGACATTCGAAAATAGACGTTTATTAAAATGTTAACTCTTTTTTACAAATAATACCTTGTGTTGAGACTAATCTGAGATGCAATACTAGTAATCTACACACTACCCTTGAACTTTTCACTAAATATAACTTCTTTTCAAAACTTATTTTTATGCATAAATTCTGAAATTGTATGATCTAAACTCATGTTAACTCTTCTAGAAATCCATTAGTGATGTTTCTAAGCAAGCATACAGCATCTAGAAACAAAGATGAAAAAAAGATCAAATCTATTTCTTCCCATGTGCTTCTATATACTTAGATATCTGACTGCACAGGCTTTCAGAGGTTAAAAATGTATTATGCAAATCCATGCACTTTACATATTTGGATAAATATCAATTGCAGCAGTGTGAATTCAGCTTCAAGCTCAGGAAAGTACTCGTTATTCCTGTAGTAAAGAAACCTGTACTAAGAAAAGAATTATCAAATTATCCTCTGTGTTCTCTGTTTATATTGTTTTTTTCCTAAGCATTTTCCTCTACTGACTGCTGTTGGAGACACTCTAGTGGGATGGATAGGGCTCTGTTTGGCTATTTGCTGAGTTCCACAGTCCATACAAAGCTGTTCTGTTCTGAACACTCTACTAATAGCATGCCACCTTTCTGTGAATGACAGCTTATCTTCTAAGTGACTAAAAAACCCAAAACACACAGGAGACTATAGAATAAAAGTCTTAAAAGATATCTAATGAACTCACAGTTGTTGGTTGCTGTAAACAAGTTCTGTACTTTATATAATATTCCTGATACTTTATGCTTCCCAAAGGAAAAATACAGAAATAGTCTAGGCAAAGACAGTATTAATTAAATAAGAATCATTAAGACCAACAATTAGTTACAGGTATTATATGACTGATTCAATTACAGAGAGGAATAAAATAGCAGTAAGCAAAAAAAAAAAAAAGAGAAATATATATTCTTTGTGATGTTATTTGTTGAATATATGGATGAAGATATCAAGACCCAGTTTTTATCTCAGAAATGTTTCAGAATAACACACTTTCATGGGTAAATTAAAAAAAAAAATCAAGAAGCTTTATTGCAGTTGTGGAGTCTTCTGCTTAGAGCAGTTCCATTATGTGAAGCTCACTAAAGCTGGTGTGGAATGGCTTGCTCTGAGAAAACGGTTACCCAAAATGTCAAGTGACCAGAGGGAAAAGTTAGCATAGAGGTCAGTCTTTCACTCCTCAGAGAGGTTCCCCCAAACACTAGGGGAAAAGAATAAGTTGCTGTTGAAAAGAAAAATAAGAATTGGTAAAGAAATGTATACTTTCTCGGTTGATCTTGGCCTTACTGAGAGGGAAAAAAAAACCAACAAAACAAATTAAAAACCTCAAAGCAAAACAGTTTTCAACTTAAACTGATTTTATAAAGTTCAACTGCTTCAAAAGTTCAAATTCAATGACATAGGCATAAAATCACTCTATTAGCTAGCCTTAACAGCAACCTTGTATCATCTCTATTGTCCAGGGTGTTTTTTCAAGTTTCCAAAGTGTTGTTTTCCTTTCAATGTTACTCAGATGGCTTGAAAGGTTTAAATGTCTTCACTATTCCATTCTCATGGTAAATGTGGAGAAGACCTACACCACCTTGAAAAATACTTGACAGTTCCTGCAGGAAGAGCTCTCTGCTGGTAGGTACAGGACCTCCCGACAGGCATTAGTCCAACATGGCATGTTTGTTGTGCAAAATGGGAGGGTAATTCTGTCTAGAAACACTAAAAAAGTATTTTTTCTTTTTTTAATTAGGATTAGTATAATAATTATGTTTCTGTTTCTAAATCATAGGCAGCAAAATTATGTGCCTAGGCATCCTAACTGGAGATGCATCTTGCATTGATGAGGTGCGGAAGCTCCGCATAGACGCAGTGATGATGGCCTTGTTTTGCTTTGTTTTATTATATACTTTCTTACGTGTGAAAAATGCTTTGGTGAATAAGTTCTTATAAGGCCCTGGATTTTTTTTTGTGTGAAATCTGATGACAATGGTATCTCTATTTTAAGCATACATAGAGAGAGGGACACAAACCTTAATGTACTAGCTACAAATATATATGTTTTCCATATGTGTGTTTCATTTATGGAATGTTTTATTAGATGTATTACATTTATAAAATATTTTAAAATTTAATTTGATATGAAAATTGATGTTCGGGGTGATTGGTCTAAGCATTACATATTTTATCTATTCAATAAATTTGTATTCGTAAGAATATTTCAACTGCATTAATTAATTGTCCAGGGCATGCTTCTTCCTGACTGCACAAATTATTTAGTCAATTTTACTTCACTGTTTTAGAATAAAACTATTATTGCTATATATTATTACATTTTAATTATATATTTATTTACTGAGATAAAATAAATCCATAAAATAGCAGATATTCCAAATTTAGAACAATCACATATTTTTTTTTCATTTTCAATAAGAAGTGGCTTGCTGCAATCATTTTAGGTAGCAGGGCAGCTGTTTCGTATTTTAGGCTCTGTTATTATATCCACAGTTTATTTGCTTATGTCAAATTAAATTCCATACACAAATTTCCCTGCTTTTGTTTATGAAAAAAAATAAAGTGTTTAAATGATGTCAACAGTGGCTTTCTAAAATACAGGAAAACTGGCAACAACATTAAAGAAAATAAATTGGTTTGAGTAAAAGCCCAGTTAAGCCTGAAATCTTACCTCAAAGACAGTTGCATGGACAGTCTGTCTCAACACTGGAAGCCCCGATAGCCATGGAATATTTTTATTGCTGAAAGCAGAGGTCTTACACCAGTGTTTCTAAACAGTATGAGTCTTTGAGTTTATGAAAAAAAAATTGGTTATAGTTAAGTGTTTTGCTTTGGAGTAATTTCCTGTTGAAGACCCACATATGAAGTTTCTGAAAGAACTGAAAAGAACTAGTCTTATAGTCATATGTTATTGTCGTTTAACATTCTCTTACAATCACGGAATGAAAAATCAGTTCCCAGATGGCTCTGTAACTTTGGAACCAGAAAACAGCAATTTGAGATCCAGCGTTCTTTAGCCATAACAATAATTTTCCTCTCGAGAATAATTTCCTGTTAAGTATAAATCTTACCAATTTTTCTGGCTTGAGTAAATATTTGTGTTCATATTTTTATCCTGAAATGGGAATTTCCACAAATAATTTGTGAATCAGAGATTCATGACAGTGTCTGTGACCTTTACTAGTCATCATATCCTTAAACTCTGTTAAGCAAACATAGTTGGTAAGTAATTAATTTTTTTCAACACATTCTCCCACTACTGTATTTAATGTGTCTCATTATAGCATCTTACTGTCTGTGTTTTACTACTATGTTGCCACTCTTAATCATATTTTTAAATGCAACTACTATGAAAAATATTGTTACTTTTAATTACATTTTTGACTTTTCTAATATATGTATGATATTTCATACATATGATATGTATGAAACGTATGTGGAAATATATAGCAACATGCACCACTACTACTACTTTAGTAGTATATTTATTTTCAAGTGCAAACACACAGCACTTAGTAGTGTACTTTCTGAAGATATTTTTTCTTGTAATTTCTTCACTCTGACACTGTTCAGATTTCATTGAATTGTACTCAAATATTCACTGAATCAGACTAATTTTTTTTTAATGTTAGAGCTGGAGAACCAAGTATTTTGAAAAAGAAATCCTGTTATGAAAGTTACTCTTTGTTTCCAAAAGGAGAGTCGTTCAACATTTCTTGAAGTAGACAATATATATGTATAACTCACAGTTGATTTTCAAGAAATTTAGATCAGCAGTAACAGATAACTTTTAATTTAGTTTCTGTATCCTTCCACTATTCAAAGAAGAAAATACTTTTTTGCAAATTATAATTTTCAAAGGAATATGAGTCACACTTCTTCCTAGAAGAAACTATTATTGCCACTTATTTCAGTATTTTAAAATGGCCATCACTTTTATTAATATATATGACAGGTCAGACATCAAGTATTGCATTATATAAAATTATTCATGCTCTAATTAACTAGTATTATTAATTTTTTTGTGAAATAGGGCTCAAAACTTTCAGAATGAGCTTTTGGTTATAGTCAAGATTTCCAGGGAAAGACTAGCCATATTGGCTGTTTCAGTTCTTTAGCTGCTCATTTTAAAAATCCATTATTGCCTATTTCTGCTCAGGGTGTACTGCTTTCTTACATAGGAAATGTTAGAGAACATAAAATTTTTGTTTTTTATACCCATTTTTTTTAACACATAAAAGGAATTACTTTCCTTGATTGCCTTTTAAAATGCTATTGTACTAATTTTCTAAAAACAAAATCTGTTTTTCTCTGTATGGAGCTGTGATTTTTCTGAAGAGCTTCTTGTTTTTGTTTACAATAATAGGATTCATCCAACCTTTCTTGATAGTATTATTTTATAAGAAATGTAAGCAATAATTTATGTTTGGAGTGATTTTTCCAGGGTGAATGGTCTGAGATAGGGCTGGGAGAGGGGCCATAAGCTGGGGATGGGACACCTGTCACATCTTGCATGCCAGTTGCCCCCAGAACAAGTAACTGGCTTTTTATATCATTTATCCTTTGTGGTGCTCTTGCAAGTGTTGTGGTCTTCTTCTTCTGGTAACCCTAGCCACACATTGCTTTCTTTGTGTTCTACCAGAACCCTGAGATGGAGAATCCAGAAGCCATGTAGTATAAATATACATACCCTATACATGTATTTGTAGGAGTATGTATGTAAGTATCTAAAAGGAGAGTTCACCAAGAGGAAGGATCCAGGCTCTTCTTGGTGGTGCCAGCCAATAGGGCAAGAGCAAACAGAAAGAAACAGATGCACAAGAAGTTCCACAAAATTCCAACTGAACATGAGGAAGAACTTTTGTACTGTGTGGGTGCCCAGCAGGTTGCCCAGAGAGGGTGNAATAGGGCAAGAGCAAACAGAAAGAAACAGATGCACAAGAAGTTCCACAAAATTCCAACTGAACATGAGGAAGAATTTCTTGTACTGTGTGGGTGCCCAGCAGGTTGCCCAGAGAGGGTGTGGAGTCTCCCTCACTGGAGATATACAAGGACTATCTGGATGCAATTCTGCACCACGTGCTCTAGGAAGAACCTGTTTGAGCAGGAAGGCTGGACCAGATGACCCACAGACATGAATTCAAGAGGACAGATCTCTAAGTATAACACTAGTTTTAATAAAAATAGACAAGACCTGTCTGTGCAATTTTATCTCCTTCATACTTTTGCCCCTTTCTATTGTAGTTCTGAATTAGAAGCCACATCCTCCATCAGTTTTCCAGTTCTGGTGCATAATCATCTATTTTTATCGGTACCTAGGGACAACCCAGATTTCACAGTTTAAGAGTCCAAAGGCTTGAAACTTTCCAGTCACATGAAAGTTTATTGTGAAGTTTGATGTTTTCTTCAAGTTGTGAAACCACATTGCTTCCTAAGTTATGCGTGTATGTGCGTGCATGCATATGTCCTAAACTAATATCTAAGCAGAACTGCTAGTATAAACTGTGATTTTTTGCTTCTGAAAATGATGAATGTAATAGCCAGTGTTGGATCACTGTGCTAGGTCATATTACCAGAAAAAGATGCTGTGAGAATTAGAAAAATGATGGCAATAGCTGCTCTGGAGACATTACTGTGAGCAAGTAATGTCTGTGAGGCCTGAGTTGTATTTTTCTCCCTGAGATACCTTGATGACTCATTAAAAAAAGGAGACAGTTAGCATTTTGCTTATTAGCCTCAAACTGGGTACTATTTAAAAAAAAAATATATATAGCCCCTTCTAAGCATAGATAATTCACTTAAAAAACATATCACAGCATGGAAACAAATATCTATAAATTGAGACTATAATGGTCATTAGTTGAAGGAGAATATTTTTAAACAACTTTGTGATTAGAACAAGTATAAATGTATGGGGATGAGAAGAAAGGAGAAATATAAAACAATAGGAAAGAGAACAAGTTCTTTTTTTCACTTTAATTAAAGCTTAACAAAATAAAGCCAAAGCATGTCCAGAGTTCAGAATTCTCATGGGAATCTAAACATTTTACAGAAAAAGATCTGTAGTCTCAGGCTAAATGAATGGCATAATTAGCCACAAGACAACATACTATGAAATATTACTGCAGAAAAAGAATTCTTCCAAGGTTCTGAGGGTGAAGTATTTTTTAAACAGTACATTAATATTTCTTTCTTTTCCTCAGATCCTCTTATGTTGATGCCGTTGTTTTGTTGCTTGCTGTTTCAAAAATGTGGCTTTTACATGGAAGTAGTACTTCCCCTTTTTGTAGAAGATTTCTTTTCTATCAAAAAATTCATTTTTCTACTAAGATTTAATTGGATCTGAGTGGTGACTCTTCTGTGTAGTTTTATACAGTTCTTCAGAAAGTGGGATGATCTACTCCATAAAAAGCAATTAGATATGGCTTTACAAACAAAAGTGTTAACAAAACACTTTCCCTTACAGTTTACACTTTAAGAACAAAGGGAAATGCCAACTAGATTAAATATTTTTTACTAAAAATTTTTAATTACCATTTCTGATTCAATTGGAAGGAAACACTGACCTTTTCACCACTGGGCACATCTCAGAAGAGAGTTTTCTGTTTCAACCTTTTTTTTTGAGTATAATTTTCTGAGAAAAATACAATATTATTATGTTTTTTCCAGATCTTCTGGAGCACCTTCTTGTGTTCTCTTAGACAATTTTCCATTTGTTATTTCTACTTGCATTTCAACACTAAATGCTTTGGTTTATTTTTTTTTCCAAATTAATTAAAGGCAGTGTAAAGGCAAACTCTTCCTACTTTGAGGGTTACTTGTGTGAGAATAATATGTATGTTGATCATGTTACTTATTTTTCATTCTTTGTCTAAATTTATATTATTAAAGGGTGTGTTATTACCACATTGACAAATAATTCCTCTTGAGAGGAAAAGAAAATTTATGCATAAGCTTAGATTTCTTAACATAAATGACTGTTTTGCAGAGCAATTTGAGACTTTTCCTATGCTGAAAAAGAACATTCTAGAGGTCTGTTTTCTGGAATAGGAAGTTTTATCCTGTAGATTCTTTGAAAACTACCTCCTGGTCAATTGGATTCTGAGAACAGGAAGAAAAAGAAAAGCAGAAGAAAATAACATAAGAAACTGTGCTTACTCATTTTTAGACACATATACAGGTATGAGTCATGGATGTTATAAATTACCATCGATATATTGTTATGACAAAATTCAGGCTGTTTAAAACCAAAAGAGACATCCTTAATCCTGATTTTTTCTTTTTATCTAGCCTTCCTACTCTTTAATAATACTTTTTTTCAGTATATTCTGCCAAAATACTCTTAAGATTTTGTTACAGATTGATTTTTTCCAGCCCTTAAAAATATTTGCATTCTCATCTGCTGGAGTCCAATAATAGCAAGAAAAAAATACTCAGTTTTAAACTCTGCTATAAAAATACCTTCAAGTATGAAACCATAATTGAACATCTTTACTCCTTTGTTCAATGACTAACATATTAATTATGAGGTTGATCTTGATTTAAAGTATTAAAATTTTATCTTTTCTTTAAAAACACACACACGCACACACACACAAACACCACCTTCCTCCCAAAAAAAAATTAAAAATCCCCAACAATTAAATTTCCAGTAGCAGAACAACATTTTATAAGAAAAATCCCAAATTTTCTTGACTCTGTCTTAGGTTGTGATTATAATATTGAATCCTCCTTTCTCATTTTTTTTTGTGCTTTTTAAGTATATTTAATTTTTTAACCTTTAGTATATATTTGTGATGTATACTACAGATTACAGAAACTAATTGAGAGTGGGTTGGACTATTTAGTGCATGAAAGGTGCTAATTCTATATTGCTAGATCTTTGGGCCTGTTTAGTCTTGACCAACATCCACCGAATTTTCTTAGTCCATTCTTCAAAATACACCTCACTTCCTCACTATAAAACTACAATTTAAGAGAATTAATGCAAACCCATACAGCCTCTGAAGTCCTATCCCGGATTTCTAAATAGAACAGATTTTCTTTTCTACTCTCTTTGCTCTCTTTGCTCCAAAGAACCTTAGCCAGAACACCATGCTGAAGCTGGCTCTGATTTTCAGTACTTCTGTTTCTTTCTATTCATACTTACATGCTGCAAGGAGAAAAAGATCCAAAGAATGCAAAGCCTATGAATATTCCACAGTTAAAAGGTTCCCAAGAAATATTAGATCAATGCTGACATATGGTGATTTTCTGTTTTACTGATCTATTTTAACTTTCTAAAATATGCATTACACTTTGTGAATCTTAACAAATCGTTCTTTTTACTTCATCTGGATTTTGTTTCTATTTCCTAGTCACTGGGACTTTCTGTCAGATGCAAATAATTAAATAAACTTTAACTAAACTGCTCCAGGTAGGAATGGTTCTTTATTGATGGCTCATGAACAGTGCTTTTAATACTACAAAGCACCACTAAAGGTTTGATGAAGCTTTTGTGAGTTTGGGGGAAGGAGGAGGGGGGAAAAAGGTGAATATCATACATATTTAGTGTATTTTAAAAAATATATCTGTTAAACATGAATAATCTTAAAATAATGAAAATACGTTTCCATTCCACTTTATAATTCTCTAATGAAGCAACTTTCAAACTTATTTTGGGTGTAGCTTACAATCAGAGAAAACAAAAAGCAGAAACACGCAAAAAATGTTTATTGTAGTTACTGGGCTCTCCTCACAGAACCCCATCTGATAATTGAAATGTAGATGGTTCGACTCATCTGGCAGATGGAAGGATCAGCTGGTTCTTTTGAACAGTGCTCAATATGGTAGTAGGAGTATTGTTTTTTAAGTTTTCTGCTTTCTATTTTTCTTTCCCCTTCACCATCTTGTGTGTTCTTTCTTTTTTATTTTAATTGTTATTTTAATCTTTAGTGTCACCACAGCCAAGTGAAATGTTCTTTAATATTAGTCTTTGTCCAGGAAGGACCAAAAGCCTAAACAGCGACAAAAAAAAAAAAAAAAAAAAAAAAAAAAAGGAGTTTTTGATGTATTATTTATATTTCATTCAAAAAATGTGAGGCTGAGCTACATTACTTACTGAACAGTACTGATCTGTGACAGACTGTCCTCAATAACACTCAAGCAACTAGTTAAAAATAAAAGATGGTGCACAAAGAGCAATGCAGTTTTACTCTCCTAGTCTCCCTCGTAAATGTCAATAGACCTAATTAACATGCTCTGAACAAATGTCAGTTGGCTGAATTTTGCAAACAGGTTTTAAAATACTGAAAGTATAAAGCCTAAGGCATCAACATATATTTAAAGAATGACATAGATCTCAAATAAGTTTCTTTTTTTTAGTTGGTTATTTTGAACGTATATATAGTATTTTAAGAAAAGAACGCATTTTCCTAATGAATAGATTGACTTAGGGCTTTTCCCCCTTAAAATTGTAAGCTTTCATTTCAGGAGTAAATGTCAATGAATCATCTCTTGAAAACTATTGTTCTTCCATGTGACCTAGTGAATTTCTGCCTGGTTTTATTTTCTTTTTTTGTTCGCTTTAGATTTTGGTTTTTTAGTTGCTTGTGTCAGTTTGGGTGAGTGGAAAAACTAAATACTATAATGCTCAGAGTAAAATTATCCATTAGATAAAAAAAAGGACATATATGACTTCCTTGAAAAAAATTAAACATACTTGGAAAGAATTTTCAGAACTTTCTATGAAAGATGTTCCTCAGGTTGCAGGGAGAAGAGAAAAAAGCTACTATAGTGTTAGAAAATATGAGCATTCATATATCATATTGAGAATTGTTCCCTAAACCCAATAGTAGAATAGAGAGAATACAAAAGAATAGATGGAAAAAAAAGTTTTAACGTGCCTTATTTTCAGTCACACAGTACATGAGTTTTATCCTCCAAGAGGGCAGACAGAATACATATGCAAAAAAAAAAAAAATCCACAAAAAAACATTTGATGTGATAATTTTCCACACTTATTTTTTCTCCTTTAGATTTTAATAGACAATTAAAGTTTAAGAAGATACAATAACAAAGGAGACTTAAACTGCCAAATGGGATATTACAGCTGATTTCTTAGAGAAACATTGATAATACAGGAAATACATTACAATCATATGTATGCATTTACTGAAAGATAAAATTGCTGAGTGCCATAGCAAGCAAACTGAAAACACCAGAGGAAGTGATCCATACACTGAATGGGTATTCTCCTTTTCCTAAAGAAAAGGGAAAACTGAATGATGAATCTCATCTACTGAGCATAATTGACCAAAATTTATGAAGAAATTGACTTCTGAGACTAAAGGGAAAAAAAAAATTAAGAGCCCTTAGAGAATAAATTTGGATAAAAATTTCAATTTCATTGAAAAAATTATTTTTTCTAACAGAATCCTCAAGGGTCTCAAGGAAACAAAATAATGAAATATAGTATTAGGAAAGCTAATTTACAGGAAGATGATCTATATTATTCAAAGTTCTCAATTTTGGTGCATTAGTAAGAAGGTTTGTTGGTTTTTTTTTGTTTCTGAAGCTTCTGTATGGATAAATAAAGTGTTTGTCAGAAAATAGCATTTTCAAATATTTTTAAGCTAAGAAACACAAGGTGACCTTAAAGACAAATATCTCCTGATTATATATAATAACTCACTCTCACAACATTTTCTCCTGCCCATATGCAATCCAGCATGGATATAACATATTTTGCTTTATTCCTAATATGCCATTTCTACTGCCCTTCAGGTCAGGCAAAAATGCTCCCAATTATATGAAACCAGAATGTTGAAGAAATAGAATGAAGGCTGACTGAAATACTTACTTTTATTATCTCATAATTAATTTTCATCTAAATCCTCATCCCTTATCCTTAAAAATCAAAACAACAAAAAAAGTGGCCAATATGACTTTTTTTGGTACTATCTAGTTTAATGAAAATAAAATAATTTTTAAAAACCAGTTTTGTAGGATATGACCCCACAAAGGGCTCAACACAATTCCGCTAGGAATTGGAATGTCTAGGAATAGCAAGCTACATTAGTACTGCTAAACTACCACTCCAGAGGGAGATTCCTGGTCTTCCATACCCAGTGGTACACAGCAATTCTTGTTCTCATTCTTCAGCTGACAACTGTATCTGCCTGGGGGAGACAGCCATGATCTCATTGCATAGCTTGTGATCTGGACATACATGTGGTGCTCTTACTTCAGTAAGAGATTTCCTCGTTTTGATTTTGTTTTTTTGTCCAGTTCACAATGTCTGGAACAGTCCATGGCCCTATCAAAGGTAATGTTTTAAACCCTTAAGGCTAAGGAGCTTTACATATCTTCCCTGACATAAGGCATGAAGGTGCATGGCATAAAAAGCACAACATGTGCTAAAATTCTGAAGGATGGATGACTTTATATGTAGGCTGCCATACGTTGTGGGATCGTGCTCAAAGCATCTGTTGGGATTTCTCCATAAACAGAACTCTTCCCAGAATCATTCCAAATGAACTGGAACTCCAAGAAAAGGAGTCTGTGCACAGACTCAGCTACCTGACGTACAAATGGGCTGGGAACCTGGAAATGAAATTGGAAACTAATTTATTTTTTAATTTTAGAAGTACACATCGAGATGTAGCTCAGCTACTACAGCTTTATAAGATTTAATATGATTCTAGTAATCAGCAGTTCTTCAGGGTCTAGAGCCTCCTGAAATATTCTGAAACTGATAAAGATGGAAGGTTCTCTAGAGTTCCCAACTGCTAATTTAGCTTACTAAAAACAAGGTGACTAAAATAAAGCATATTGAATTAATGTGCATTTCCTACACAGATGCCACAGAGAAAGGTTTAAATGGAAAGATTTAAAAAATGGAACTAGTCAATTATTTCTAATGCCTGTGATCATTATTCTATACTGGTTAGGAGAAGAAAAGCTTTAAATAAATTTTTACAGATAGATAAGAAAACGTAATGGAAATTAGATTAAAATATTATCACCTTCTAAAGTTGAAAATAAATTTAGGCATTGCTCTGTGAAGATAAAAGAATTCAGACCTCAAAGAACAGAAATTAGGACTGAAGGTTCCATTTCCCTTGACTCCGGATTTTCATTATTTTAATCCTTGTTCAACACTCTCCTAACCCTCACTCTTTTTGAAATCAAAGTTCATACTTTTGTTGAAGTAACAAGAATCCTGGATATATAGAATTGTATCATTTTTGAATGTGATGAGTAATAACTCAATATCTAATCCCATACTTGAGTGCTCCCATGATCTAGACATTTTGCCTTATATATTGCTTGATCTCTTATACGAGCACAGAGGAGACAATATGTTTTCAGAAATTAACACATTCAGTATTTTAAGGGACTCTGAGAAATTTTCAGATATCTGGAAAATTTCAAGCATTTAGATTTCTAAAACATGAAATCAGCATTTTCTCCATAGCAATCAGTGTGTCCAGATGTGCCGAAATGAATATGCACCTGCACTGGAGAACCAGCAGAGAAAGAGACTTCTAATTTGAAACTAAAAAAAAAAGTAGAGGGAAAAAAGGGAAAATTGCACAGATGATTGGTGTTTCATTTTATACAAGCTGGTCACACTTTTCATAGGTCACCACAGCAAGATTGCGATAATGGCATTTGGCTTGCTGCTGCTGAGCTTTTTTTATTAGTATTTATGAACTTGCAGTCAAGTTGATTGATTGATTGATTGAAATCACTTTCTGTAACCACTCAGTAGGGATTTGGGCAGAATATCCTGGCTTGAATGGGGATAGCCACCCTCTTGGACTTGATATGGGGCCTTTAAAGTAAATGTTTTCCTAATGTAGTGTTCTCATGTTTCAGGATAAGAAAGTCCTTCCTTGGCCAGATGTCAATTTAGACTCTCAGCAATTTAAAGTTCACTGCTTGGCTTTTTTTTTAGATATAGTAGAAGATATGCTCTTTCTGATACCTTCAAGTAACTACAATAGGATGAAGCCATGACCTAGTTTGCTGTAAAGAAAGAAACAGCTTTGTAACTGTGCATTTCCCTTCAATACACAAATTCATGTACTCAGTGTGTGTATTCATGTAAGAGGTCCTGAAACCCTCAGTCAGTCAGTTTCTGCTTCGCCATTGCCTATCGTGAAATGCCTAGAAGCTTTCACTCATTTTACAGGCAGGAGCATAGGTGTGGGTGGTGAGCTGGAATTGAAAGGTAAAGAAGGAATTTTAGTTAATTACACTAGTACTGGGCATTGGAAGGAGACAGAAAATCAAGAGCAGCTGGTGCAAGATTCTGGTTCCTATCTGTAAAAAAAAAAAAACCATGAAATATTTGCACCTGAGAATCCTCTCTATTAACAGTAATCAATGTAGGAAGTAAAAGGTTTCTCTATTTAACTGCAAATTTCTCAAGTATAAAATTAAGCATTCTTTTGCCTTCTTTCTTAAAATTGCCCCATGAACCTTGAACAAAAAGGCTTGAGGGCCCCATTCTTTACTGATTAGATAGTCTCCCTAGAGGGTACAACTACAGATCCCTATCTGTTTAGACAAAGGAAACAACTACAGTTATTGTTTACAACATTCTGAATGAGTGCTTTTATCCTCTAAAGAGATCTCTCACCATGATATTTTGAAAGAAAGCTGGACTCTACCTCTTGCTAAAGGAAGTCAAGATTCCAGAATCCAAATGAGGTTTCTAAATCCTCAGCGACACACCACATCCTCAAACACATAACAAAGTGAGGCACTTCTATCATCAAGAAAAGAAAGAATTCATTTAAACCAAATCCTTCCCCACAGAGGTTGTGCACAGCAGGCTATGTGTTGTCATGTATTTTGATATCTGCAGTTGTTTCTAGGGCAGGTACAGCAATCATAGGTTGTATTGGGAATATTAAGAAATAATTACAAACAAGCAAGCAAATAAAAACAAAGCTGCAAGAATGACAATGAAACACTTTGGCAGAGATTGCAGAGGAGAAAAATCATACTAATATTATCTAATCTAGGGAGTAGGTGTCTGCTTTGGGAATATGGATTTCATAACTGAAGCCAGTTAGAATTTCAGTATTTTTCTTGTTAAGGTGAATTAAACCTATTTTATAAATTGAATCATAAGTTTCTCATAGATTTTACTTCTGTGTACTTCTGTGAATATTTTAAATGGCTTAATGGGTTCTGAGTTACTTAGAGCTTACAATATGTTGGTATGTTCTTTCAGAAATTTTGAATCTCAGTTTCTAGAAAGCATTTGAAAATCTTCAGTAAATGGAATAAAGTCAGGAGGCTTTAATGTGTACCTAAAATTAAGATTCTAAATCTGCAGTATGCTGCCCTGTACTACAGCAGTTAAACAGCTTGATTTTTAAAGTACTGAAACCTCAGAATTCTTTTGGATAACAGCAGAATGATCTTATGTTTTCTTCTGGGCAAAAGTAAAGTTCTGCAAATAATTTCACCATGTCTTTGCTGTAAACAGTACTATACTGCCTGTTGAGAAGCATATGTTCAACACAGCACAGAGTTCTATTAATGCAGAACCAATGTCAAAGATTTGGCTGCTTCCCAAAATTAGCTGACAGCATTGTCTGGGCTCTGTGCATTTCACAGAATCTCTCCACACTCTAAGGAATTTGTGATTTGAAGTGATTTGAGAGAGGGAGCTACTGCAAATCTCAATATCCATCTTCCCAACAATAAGGCAAAAACAAGTGATTGCACACATCTGGTAAAATACCTATTTTTTTTTTTTTCTATTTTTTTTTCTTTTTTAATGAAGTGGCACAGAAAGATATGAAATGTGTATACTTAAGTTGACTTGTAAGCTCAGAGTTTTTGGCATCAGCCACTGTCAGCTGAAATTATTTCTACTGCTGTAGCTGTCTGCAGCTAGGTACATCTTTCCATTTTGCAGGTATCATCTTTTCTATTTATTTTAATTGCCTCTTGCAGGACATGGCAGTCACAGTTTTTCCTACTGTAAACATTTTTTGGAAAATGCATAAATATTAGATAAACATATAGAAGGCAGATTTTTTCTGGATGCTTTTCACAATTTTTTCCTTTTATTCAATACAGTTTCAGAGTCTGAGCTCTTCTTTCCCAGATAAGCAGCTGATGTCTTTCACAAAGGCAAACTACGTGTCTTCAGCTCTCTAATGAGGGACTTTGACTCATATCACAGTTTAGAAATATTCACCAATAGTAAACTGTAGGTTAAAGGATAATGCAAACCTTTTGCATTCCCTCGCTGTCAATCATTTGGAACAGTTATATTGCAAGAATTTTAATCTTACTTTTTAATTTACCCTGATATATTAAAAAACTAGCATACATGGGATTGAAAGGCATTTTTTATGTCAGTCTTTCTAACAGGAAACAAATGATTCTTCATTGCTATCTCTAAAATACTGACCTAGTGAAAACCTTTGTCTTGTCAGTTCTTTAAGGGCAAACAAGATATTCTGTTGTGATAGTGCTTAGATCTTAATTGAAGCTAGAGACAACTCTTTTGGTAAGGAAGAAACCCTTTTGGTCATAAAAATACTATCTAAACTATCTATACTGTTTCTTGTGAGAAATTCAGCGTATCTATTTGATTTGGTACAATAAGGAGTTTCCCTACATCATGGTTTAACTCCAACTGGCAATTAAGTACTACATGCACTCATTCAGTGGTGGAAAGGGGAACAGAATCTGAGAAATGTAAAATCCAGGGCTTGAGAAAAGATTATTTTCATAATTGAAATGAAGTACTATATCTACTACTAAAAAGAGTTCTAATTAAATTGATATTACAAAAAGAGAGAGAGAAATAAAACTCAAGTTAAAAAAAAAACAAACCAAAACAAAAAACAACAACAAAAAAAACCGAACCAAACCAAACCAAACAAAAAAAACCCCAAAAAAACCCCAGAAAACAAAAAAAACCAAACCAACCAACCAACCAAACAAAAAAAACCAACATTGTGCAAGTGATGCACAGTACCATTGCTTACCACCCACTGACTGATGCCCAGCCTGTCCCTGAGCAGAAATCAGTGGCTCTTGGTCATCTGCCCCATTTTGTACACTGAGCATGACATTCAAAAGTGTGGAATACTCCTTTGGCCAATTAGGATCAGCTGTCCTGGCCTTACTCTATCTCGGCTTCTTGTGCCTGTGGCACTGAAAAAACCTTAATTCAGTGTGAGAACTACTTAGAACAACAATAACATCAGTGTGTTATCAGCATCGTTCTCATACTGAATCCAAAATAAAGCACCAATTACCAAGTAGAAGATTAACTCTATTTCAGTCAAAACCAAATGAGATTTTTTTTTTCAACTAAAGATGTTCTGCTTGGCTTTTTGTTGCAATGTGAATGGTTAAAATGTGTTACAGCCTTTCTCTAACCTGCCTTTATCCCAAACATTCTGGTTGGTATGAAAATAATAAAGAAGGATACTCACTTTAGACAGGACTATCTTGCCAACCAATACAGCTGCAGCAGCATGTCATCCTAGGAAGAGTCACGAGGCATGGAACAATGCTGTGAAAGAGTCAGCTCAATGCCTGTGGCTTAAGCAGAATCTCTTCCTCTTGTGATGGTATCTAAATGTCAACCAATGTAGTCAGTCATGTATCTTATATGATAAAAGCCTGTGTTATAAGCCTAAGGCATTATCCTTA
Source organism: Toxostoma redivivum (assembly GCA_013397375.1). Classification (NCBI taxonomy): domain Eukaryota; kingdom Metazoa; phylum Chordata; class Aves; order Passeriformes; family Mimidae; genus Toxostoma; species Toxostoma redivivum. The sequence continues at coordinate 89,986 of VXBI01007655.1, forward strand.
TAGCATATGATGGAGATTTTTCTGATATTTTTCTTTCTTCAGGACTAATAAGCTGAACTATATTTATACAAGAGGATATTATTTACATCAGAATTGGTTCCCAGCTTCAGGAACAGCCATGTGTTTTGTGGCACAACTCCCTTAGGTTCTGCCTTCCAGGAGGCAGAAGGAGCAGTGGGCTGCTCTGAGTGACTCAGAGGGATTTTGTTAGGGCAGAAATTCCTTCACCACTCCTTCCCAGTGTGATAGAAGCAGTAGTAACTTCTCTCTCTATGGGGAGGCTTATTAGCAGATGTAGAACAGGCCATGTGACTCTTTGCACAGTACTTCTTCCTTAACAGAGATTTTCCCTTCTGTGGGGAAAAGACAGATGGGAAGATTCCTATGGGTTTATGTCTTGGATCACTGCAACACAGGCTGCAAGGGAAGCACTTGAAATTCAGAAATACTGGACGTTATATTCTTTTCACTGACTGAATAAACCTCTTTGGGTGCAAGCACAACATGAACTTTCTATTGACATCATTCTGTAAGATATTTTTTTATCGGAACACATTCATTACTCGAGTACCTAAGAGGGGATGCAAATATAGACTGAATGGAGACTGCAGAAGCAAACATCAAACTGCATTTCCTGTCTCTGTATTTAACACAAAACTAATGTTTTCTCAAGCAGCTTTTTTGGGGGTTGAGTCTGATTTTTTGCTTGGGATTTTCTTGGTGTTTTGTTTTGGGGGTTATTTTGGTGTTTGTTTTTGTTTGTTTGTTTGTTTGTTTGTTAAATCTAGTGTAGATGTATATTTTTAAAAAGCAGGCCATAACACCTAAGTGACAAAGCAGTGGAATGAAAAATACCAAATTCCATAGTTTTTCTTTTGAAAAAGTATTTAACCATAATTTGAAAAGTTATCAGCTGACTGTTGCTTCTGTTAATTTTATTTTTATTATGAGCATTGGGAAAATAATTAATATGTAACAGGACCCATTAAGTAACAAAGATATATTGAACTATATGTGTACATTAAAATATCATAAGACCCCAAATATAATTCTTTGTAAAATCTGGATTCAGCATACCACCAGACATGTATAGACACAAGATAAAAAGTAAACAGAAAGCACGGAGGAATTGGAAAGAGATGTGTCTGGTCTTCAGCTCAGAAACTAATCATAGTTGAATATACAATTTCTGCAAATATATTCTAAAAACCTGGGCAAGTCTGAGAAAATTAAAACAGTAATATTTGATTTTTAGAAGACTCATCATCAGGCCCAACATGCAAAATATTCTAACCAACACCATTTTATGACCAAAACAACAAATACATACTTCATTCTCACCTATTATTGGAAAAGGAACTTTAAAAAAACAAAAACAAAAGCAAACCCCAAAACAAAACAAACAAAACCACAACCCCCCCAAAAAACCCCAAACAAACAAACTGAGAAAACTAGATGAGATTCTGTTTGTTTAGTTTGGCTAAACTAAACAAAAAACCATAAACCATATGTACCAACCACTGACAAAGGACAGCAAGGAAATGATAATGATATGTTTGTACTGAAGGCTTCCTCTGTTTGGATCTGGATGGCATCAAAGTAAAATATCTGACAGCTTCCCTTGGCTTGTCAGACCATAATAGCAGCTTACAGTAACAAAACCCTGCTGGCAAAGAGACTTGGAATCACAGCAGAGAAAGCTGCTGTGTAAAACAGAGATGAAGAAAACCTGGAAAAGGTGGGAGAGTCCACAATATTTTAATGCAGTGTTTGAATTTCAAGCTTCATTACTAGTATCTCTGAAGCCAAAATAGTTCAGCCTCTGAGGAGCTCTGAGCTCTGTCAACTCATTTTTAAAAATGGTTTCTGATTGATATGAAGGAAGCTTACTTCTTATTCATGGAAAGCCTTTTAAGAAACACAAAAGAAAACAAATAAAGAGAATAAGCACACATTCGAGCACTGTCAGAGGCCCTAACACTGACTACAGTCAAGGGACATTGCCTATTTTTTCACTATTCTTTTTGTTCAGATCATCTCCTCTGATCAATTATTAAAACATTAGTTAATTATTAAGTAATAGTTAATCAAATATTAAGTATCTGGGCATTTTTGAGCCCATTGTTATCAGCTGAATTTACATACAAATCTAAATATCATTGAATCTTCTTACCTAATAGGAATGACCACTGCCAAGTCTGCATTAGGGAACAGTTCCTGGTGGCAGAGATTGCCAAATTGTGACAACCACAGGGTCAGTGAAGACAGACAGTTCAGTTGTGAAAGTTGAAAAAGACTTGTTTGTATGGCCCTATGCTGAACCAAATAAATGCTGCCTTACAAATCCCATCATCTTGCTACTACTCCAAGCTTTCTCTTTTGCAGCTACCACAGGAAATCTCAGAAATCCCTGCTGTCATGATGCAGACAAAGCCTCAAAAACATGGCAGGAGGGGGAAAGACAGCCACATATAACTACAGAGGAAAACAATTGCACATATTTATCTCCAGAAATGAATGGGAAGTTAGCACAGTCTCTGAAAAATGAGAATGTAAAGCTCTATGTAATAATTAAGATTATGTAAGATTAAAATTAAAGAAAAGCATCAAAGTATTATGAGATGGTGTTCCTAAGCTGCAATGTTATCTTTTTTATATCTGCAAATAAATGTAGTTTTTTATATTACCAAGATGATAAAACCTCCAAAATATATTGTTGTTTTCATTTATCAAGGAAACATCAAGTCTCTTGATCATACCCACCATCATGTAGGATTCAAAAACTAAATAATTTCAACAAAATTTTGTGATGAATATAAGACTAAATTTTGGAAAAATAAATCATGCTAGCTTTTTACCTGAGAAAGCTGAAATTACAAATTGACAAGGTCACTTGGTGTGAGGAGTAGTATCTCTGACAAATATTTATCTGATTGGTAATTTTGTGACAGTGAATGCTGCTTTGCCTTCCTTTCCGTTTGATACAATTTCCTCATAGTGGACTTTGTGACCCTAGAGCTCTCAGTAAAGGTTGCAAGATGATATTCATGCATTCATTCAAGAAAAATATAACTGATTTTAATATTACAGGATGTATTTGCAGGATAGTCAACAGGAAAAAGAAGTCATTTGGATGGATTTTTGCTTGTTTTGTTTTTGTTTTTTTTTTCACAGGCGACTTAATTTTCCTAATGAGTTTAGGGATTTTAGCTTTTTGAATTTTTTCTATGTACATAAAAGGACAAGATGGTTTATTGCAAAAATTTCAAGAGTAGATTTTGACTTTTTTTTCCACTTTTTCTCAGAGTGAGCAGGAAGTAAAAATGTTTTACAGTCTTCTTTATGTGACAACAAAAATAAGTTTTAAAATTTATCTATGTAATTTCTTTCCTATCATATTAAATATTTGCTGTCAGAAGTAGCAGCATTGATACAGATACAGTATACATTTGGCTTTGGATAAACATTCCATAATAAAAACATTAAAAGGTGGGGGTTTTTGTTATTACAATTAATTTTTTTACAAGTGACCTATCAGTAATGACCTTAAGTCTGGATCATTTATTAGAAAACAAACAAATAGATGGAATAAATGACTTGTGAAAAAGACTTGGGCTCTGAACTCTCCCAGATGGTCATTAATCCCCCAGAAATGCTACAGACCCTGATCACTAAGGCATAATTAATATCATAATTAATACAATGGCTAAATGCTGAACTGCATTTTGTTTTTGTTTAATTAACCTTTTGGAAGTATTTATCTAATGAAAAACAGCAATATCTGTTTGCCATGGAGATGCCACGTTATTTTTTTATTCATAGCAAATACAAATAAATTATGGAAAGCTCTTCATGTGTTTGTACACTTCACACTTCTGAGAGCTGTTGACTATTGGAAATGAAGGGCAAAGGCATGATTAGAAAGACTCATTATGCACTGGTTCAATACTTTGGTGCTATTCTTCATGAATGTGCTTAGCACTCAGACAGAGCAGACTATGAATTCTCAGCAGGGCAAGCAAAATTGAATTTTGCTGCTCTGCCACAGAGAAGCTAAAGGGCAGAGGAAAAGGGCAAAGCTAAGATGATTGATCTGGGAAAAGATCCTTGGAGACCCAGGCTTCCTATTCCTGTAGCTACTTGGGAATGCATTTCTAGGGAAGCTGTCATGGACGTTGCCAGAGATTGTCATACATATGAGTGGGGAATACTCCTACTGGTTTGGCTGCCTGACTACACTCAGTGGGTGCTCCTGACATGCTAGGACATTTGATTCCTCAACGGCAACACCAGGAGCAAGGCTGGTTCTCCAGAGCTCTTAAGGAAATCGAGATATACAGTCAAAAAGAACTGTCATAAAAATTAGTTTCCTATCAGCATTGCCAAAATGATGTAGTGCTAGTCATTTGGAACATAAACCTGATCTTGCAATTTCTAAAGCTGATTAAGGGTTTTAGACATTCATCTTCAATTAGGGAGTTCCTGATTCCCCTATTAGCAAGATTTTGAAAATTTGATTATTATATCTGACTCATAACCAATTAAGTTGTATTACACAATGGATGTCCGAAGACACAGCATTTCTAGATACCTACTAATATTTATTATTCTTAAGAAATATGGTACAAAATATTTGTATTTATAAATTGGGGGTGTTTTTTTCTATATATGTCTAGGTATTCTCGCAGCTTTCAGATGAATAACTAGATTGCATTTTGAGCATCCATCTGCCTCTCAAATATGCATATTTAAATATAAATATGATGGCATAGACTATTCCAATTTTAACAGCTATTATGTATCAAGTAAGAGCTTCCACTTTCTTGTTTAAAAATCAATCAATCAATCAATCAACTAATCAATCAACCACAGCTTGAGACATAAATTCTCAGCTATGAATTATTTCCATTATATCAAGAAACGTTTTTTCAAGCAGTTCCCAAATAGTTAGAAAGAAATTTTTTGTTATAAAAAGCATTGATAAACAGTTTAGTTTATGCTTATCATCTTCCTTTCATTTAGGACTATAAATTCAATCAAAAATTCTAGAAATGTTGCTTTGTCAGATATGTATTTACCTTGTACAAGAGACAAAGTATTCAGCCAGGTTAATGGAAGACAAGGAATAAATATAATTTAATGTTTAGTAAAGCCTTTATCTGATTTATCATGCAATTTTCAGTCTTATTCTCCCTGTTTACTAAATAATTTATTAAATACAGTCCGTTTGCTTGCATCTACAGGAGCAAAAAATTAGACAGGAACTTGATAAAGCATAACAAGTACACTAGAACATATGTTATTGTCAGTAACATCTATACAACTCACAACAGTCTGAAATAAATTACTTATCTTAGCATTAGATGTTGTGAGGTAGAAATCAATCCCCTTACAATAAGTAAAGGTTGGTCTATAACTGGTTGGGAAAACTGTTTTCTCTTTTCTTGTTTGTTTGTTTTGTTGTGGGTTTGTTTTTTGTTTTTTTTTTCTTGGGAAAGAAAATTAGAGTTTCTTGCAATGACTTTCCTGTAAATTTGCATTTTGTCTGTAGACAACTGACAAGTTTTTATTGTCTTGCCACATTTTAAAAAAGCAGAAAAAGCCAAACAAAAATCAGTCATGTCCCAGCTTTATCCCTACAGCTATTGAAGTTGGAGGACCCTAAAGTAATATGCAATTTAATCTGTGGAAAAAGAATAGTGGAGAAAAGTTCAAATTAATTCATTATACTAAAACATCACCATTGTATTTAATTGTTGTGAGGTTACAGTTTCTATAAAACTCTATCTGCACTTTTTATAATCACTGAACTTAAACCTCAGCACTGAAAGGTGTGCATGGGAAGACTCTGCCTCAGGCTGAGGATTTTGGGTGAATTTTAAGTGAAAATAGCATATTTTATTAAAAAAATAAATTATGCTAAAAAAGTCTATTACAAAACTCTACCATTTCCTTTCTTTTGAACAAAGAAACAGAATTCACCATGGCTGAGACAGTGCTCTCAGTGCTTTAGTATGATTATTGTGTCATTTCACATGGGAATTAAAGGGTTAGACTAAGCTTACAGGGGTCAGGGGAAACACAAGAGCAAAGAACGATTGTAAAAAATGGATTTTTCATATATTAAGTTGAAACTGCATAGCACTTAGCTGCTGTAGTAAGAGGAGCAAAGGCAGAAGTTTGTCTGGAATGCCAAATAAAAATCAAGACTACAAACACGGAGCTTCTGCCTTCTGCTTAACCTGCAGTTCCCCCTGCCGATGTCCTGCTGAGGAGGAGGAAGTGGAATGGAAATAAGTGAATAGCCTGGAGGGAAAGAGGGAAAGTGGGAGAGTGCAAGGTCAAGAAACAAAAAGCAGATGTTATGATGTTGGAAAATAGGACCCTTGAGGAACAGAAGACAAGAGAGTTAGGTAAAAGCTATGTAATTGGAATAAAAACTACTTTATCTCCACACCATGTCATAGCATGTTTGTACTCTCTGGTGCTGGGGGTAGAGGGGGGAGGAAAGAATAAACCCATTCCCTGCAAGAGGAAACCTTAAAATACACCAATTGTAAAATGGAACATTTTGTCAGCATTTGGTACCTTTTTCCTTATGCTTGTTAATGCCACCATTTTGCTCTTGTGCTTATCGTTGTCTGAATGCAGATCCTAACCTTTAGCCTGACAGCTCTGAGGTACCCTCTCCCAAGAGTCCAGCATTATGGAGAACATTTCAGTCATCTATTACCAAATACATAAACAAGACGGGGGAATTTCTAAGGAAACAATAGAGTGATGAATTTGACAGAGAACCCACATGGCAGGAATAAAGTATGAAAATCTGTGTGCAAAAGCTCATATCTTGGTGAAGTAATTTAAATAAATATATATATATATATATATATGTAGTGACCACTTTTATTGTTGTTTTCA
>VXBI01007655.1:96943-108266 GCA_013397375.1 Toxostoma redivivum
TTTATTGTTGATTTCATTTTATTTCATATGTTGATTTCATATAATAATCATTGAAGATGATTATTATAGTCTCTTCATTTTGATGCATGACCATATCTTATCTGGGATACTTCAGAAATCATTTTGGAACAGCAGGACACATTTGGTTCTAGAGTAAAACATAGAAGGAAAATTTTGATATACATATTTAGACATGTACTTCCAGAAAGCAATTGTGTGCAAAAGTAATAATAAAATTGCTGCAAATTTCTTCAATATCTGCTTGTAGATTTGCTATGAAGGCTAGAGAAATGCTGTCTCTCAACAGCATCCGTCTTCAGGAAGAAAGGAACTTGGTTTTGTGCCCCTCTACGCACACATTACAAACCCTCTAGAAATTCGCTCCTTATTTCAATATTAGGCTGAATTGGATTAATTTCTGTGTTAAATTAGAATGCTTCAAAATCCATTATAAAACTGCAGTGTAGTTGATAAATCCTTATTAAGACAAAGATCCAGTGATACCAAAGCCTCCATATAAGCGGGGATAAGCGGAAACAAGCTCCACTTCAGAAAAGTCATTGCAATTCACTTTTAAAACATTATAGCAAACTCTCTTCTTCTGCCCTTTGGTTGGAATTTCAGAAGAAAAAATACAAAAGTGCTCTTCAGAGAGCTGACTGGACAAATCAGTGTAATGAACAACAATATTTTGTTGATTATTTGAGGTTCATATGTTTTCTGTTTCATAAGAATATGCTACCTTACTTTTCTTTCTCTCAGTGGTACTCAACTTGAAAAGCAGAGAAACCTGCCTATGAAGAGGCTGATGGTTTAGTTTTTGGTTTGGTGGTTTGGTTTTTTGTGAGGTTTTTTGTTTGTTTTTGTTTTTCTTTTTTGTGATTTTTTGTGGGTTTTTTTGTTGGTTTTTTTTGTCTTTTTTTTTTTTTCATTTCACATATACTAAGAAAACTATGATTTACCCTTGCTTCTCAGTTTGAGTAAAAAAAAATCCACAGGTAATGGAGATTTGCCACCTACACTCTTGTGAACAAAAATGTCTTATATTTAAAGCAATCTAAAGATAAATTTAAGTGTGTACAGCTTTGTTTGTATATGTTATAACTTATTTTTACTGTAGTCTCTCCTACAATTCAGCATTTTTATTAAAGAATTCTTTCCAACATTTTTACTTCCTCTTTTTCCTGCCTCTTTCTTATATGGGTTTATAGTGCTGTCACTGAAGGGTACTAAGCAAATCTCACAGCCCCAAATAAAGCTGTGTTTGAAAATAATGACAATGATGGTCACACATTACATCATCACGATTTTATTTCTTTTTAGTTCAGTCTCATGTTATTGTTAGGATGAAAATAGACTGGTTTCATGGCAGGATATTTCTCTTAATATTCCATTTTAAAAATAAATTTGCTGCAGCATGTCAACAAAACCTTTAAAATATTGCACAGTGTATGACTGATGTACTGTATTATTTCACCAAATCTCTGTTGCTACTGAAATCCCACTGCTATAGACTAGCTTCTATCTTTACACACATAATTTTTTATCTTTTATTTTTTTTCCTAAATGATGCTGTACATCTCAAATGGTAATTTCACAAGAATGAAATAGACATGGATTTGCTTCACTGTTAATGACCAAGGGGTTAATTTAACATCTGAGAAGTACACAATAGATTCTTCTTGATTTCAGATTTCAGATAGTGCCAGACTGGGAACCAGATACTGGATTCATCTCTATCTAAACCCACATATCTAAACCAGTAACCTGTATCTCAACTTGTTACCTAGGCTTCTTCGACAGAGCAAAAGAGGTGCTTATTGCAAACTCTTTAACATGCTCTAAGTTATATGACTTAGGAGACATATCTGTCAGCACCCTTTCCTATTTGATTTTTTCCGCTCTTTTTTAGAGCAGGCCTTCAGACACAGAAAGAAATTTTAATATATCAAGGTTTGAGGAAAGTTCTCCAGTTTAAAGCAAAAGCTGAATTTGCTTTGAAATATTAAAATTGTTTCATGTTTGACATTATTAAATATGCAACTTCTAATAATTTGTTTTCTGACTGTGGTTCTATGCTTTATATTTTGAAGGCAAGTCTTTTGATTTTTTGATATTTTTAGTAATACACGTTCTGATTATGGAAATAATACGTATTTTTATTTAATTTTTCCTCTTTGATGTTCCCAGGCAACCTAATGTGTTGAAGCCTAAAAAAAGGTTTATTCTGTGGTAGAACAAAGATAGAAAAACTGCTTGAAGAGGTTTGTGCTATTTTCTACTATGTTCAAAGCCTTCATGCTAATTTAGCAGCAGCCTGAAATACTTTATTTTCTTATTCATTAGGTTGCTAAGGAATCAGAGGTTAAGAGAAAGTTGGGCATCTTGCTCCTGACAAGTGAACCGCCAAGGGGATGAAGAATATAAGTGCTAAGATGATTAGAAATTTGCTTAGTTATTGTCACAGTGTCAGAAGATTTGATATGTTGCCTCAAATGTTTCAATCCCACCAATCAGTGATTTTAATAAATCATTTACTTCTACAGAGAAGTGTCAGGAAAATTTTGAACAATTCTCAGTAATTTCTTTGCAACTCTAGGCAGCAGCAGTGCCTATCTGTCACAAGCCTAATGTGCTCTGGGCTGTAATAGCTGGAACTTGGATAGTTTTCCGGGCATATTGCAAAATGATGTGGATTTGTGAGGAAGAAGGAAGACTACAGAGTCTTCCTGGCTGCCAGAGGTAATCCCATGTTTGTAGGAGAGGCATAATTCAGCACATGCAGTTGAACTCATCTTGGAATTTGACAGGCTTTGTCTGTGTATTTGTTTGCTTGCTGCTCTTGCGATTGTAAATATATTACAAATGATCTGAAGATAGATTTTTTTGAGCACTAGAAAAGCAAAGGTGAAAAGTATTTGAAACTCAAGGCTCCATGTTTGTTGACAATTAGATAGAAAATAAATCTATCAACTGCCATGTCCTCCGGAAATGAAAAAATGCTAGAAATATGCTAACTGCTGAATTTTTTTTGAAGCATTTGTGATGGCAAGTATCTCATGTCAAATGGATGAATATTTTTGTTCTTACATTTATCGCTTTTCAGTAGTGCTATTTAGAAAGCACTCTTGAGTGCATTTTTCTTTCTGTAAATACTTCATTCCTGTGAGTCAAAATAATACTGTTCACACCTGCCAAGGATATCTATTGTATGTATTATGAAAAAAAACTTGTCAGGTGACAGTCACCACCTCCATATATATGTTTGTAACTGCATAAAGCCCCCTCAACAAAACAAAGTATTTATGCAACAAATTTGCTGACGTTATACTGCAGATTGTTACGGACACCCTCATAATGGTCACTAAGGTGGGATTCTGAATGAGCCCAAGACAAATTAATGAATCACTAGTATTGTCAGGGCCAACTTCAGGCATTGGAAGTTGCCCAGAAGAAGAGGCAGTTGCCCAGTAAAACTGGAATGGATGGGAAAATATCCATAGTTTAATTATCTTCTTTAAGAAGATCTGTAACTACATTCTTTCTATAGCTATGCTACATGTCTGGAAAGACTCTTTGGTTGGCTAATATAAGATCAGGGCGTATGGGCTAGGAGTTACTGCTATTCAGAAGCAGGGCAAGAGAAAAGAGGCAGTAAGAGTGACATGAAATTCTGTTGTCACATTTCAGCTCTACTTCTTCTACCTATGTATTCTTTTACTGCCAGACTTGACACCCCACACTTAGAAGTGGCAAAATTAATTTTTGTCTTATGTTCCTGCGAGGTCTCGAGCTGCTTCCCAAACCAGTTATGTTGGCAGAACAGAAAGCAATTCAATTGCCATTATAAGAAACCTATTTATATGACCTTTATAAATGTCCACTGTATTTTTCCAAGTTTCTAGATGAATGAATGTCGTAAAAGAAAGTCTGATGTGATGAAAAAATTCATATTTTAAGACCTTTGAATTTCTCCTGATAGCTCTTTTAGCATCAAATTTGACCATATCTTTTGAGAAGTACATCTGGTCAATTAAAGACTTTAATTACAGCTAATCCATAATATACTTTGAAAAACTCTTCCACTTTTAATCACAAACACTGTTAATAATTTAAAACTCATATATCATTAAAGTTGAAGCGCCAGGTTTCAGCTATCTGATTATTTCATTCCTCTTGCTATTAATACCTAAACCCTCCAGTGTGACCTCTCTGTGTAGGGATCTATAGACTGCTTAGCTTGCATCCTAACTTTATCCTCCAAAATTTAAATAAGAGTCTTCTCTTTAACATGGGTTAGCTAAGAACCATCCACTTCCCTGAAGTAATATTCAGGCTAATTTTTGATGTATCAGCTTAGATCCCAGGAGGAACAGCTTCATTAATAGAGCATGTTATCTATTCCAGTTAGCTAAGCTTGTTACAGCTGGCTTGGGTACCTGTGTGCAGAGGTGCACAGTGTTATATAGACATAATCGGTCTCTCTGGCAGCATTTACAAGTTAAAGGAAAAAAAAAGATAACAAAGGTACTCAGAATAACAGATGGAAACGACACATTAAAAGAAACCTACAGGCCAAAATACATTAGCGGGGAAAATGTCAATACAAGTGGAAACTTCCCAAAATTTAGTATTTGAATGATCTGGGTGAAATCCAATGGAATTTAATGCACACCCAGTGTTCTAGGTTGTGAGAGTCACTGTGCTGTCTACAATCCAGCCTAAGTCACTGGCATATGTACTGGTATATTGTTCTGATGTTAATATTTTTGCACCATTTTCCTGGCATGACTCAAAGAAGCCCAGTGACAAGCTACTTAACATTTAGCAAAACAAATGTTAAAATTGACTGGTAACTGTAAGAACTTGAGAATATAATTTTTAAAATAATATAGAAAAGTATTTGCAACAAGCTCTTACTTCAAAGGTTTGATAGTCTATATTTTCAACATTTTTACTGCCTGACACTCAAAATTTTCAGGGTCCTTTGGATAATTAAAAATATTTACCATTCTAGACCTCTCCTCCTACAGAGCAAAACATCAGAATTAAGAGTGGAAGGATTCAACCAAGTTAAAAACTTTTTAACTGTAAAGTAATCTTCAAAGATGTGTTCTTTACCACTTCCTATCTTCACATATATTATTGCCTATGCCAGGTGAACTACTGAGGGAGATTTTATAGCTGAAAACGAATGATTATTTTGTCAGGGAAGATCTTTGCAAAGCCAGTCCCCTTACCTGGTTCATCACAGTTTTCTAATCCTTGAAAAAGGGGGAGAAGGGAATAGTCAACCAGGTATGACAAGAGCTGCAGATTGCCTCATGAATGTTGAAATTCTTGTAGAAAGACACTATTCCATTAAGTAGAACTTCATAGTCATTTAATTAAATCTCATAGGACTGTGCAAAGTAAGATACCCCACCGAGGTGGATGAATGTGCCCTTTATTGACATAACATCACTTAGGATGTGTAGGCAGAATGGGTTAAGTATAATTTGAATTCAGGGTACTGTGCTGCAAACCTAGATACCCCATTTTAACCTGAGACCTTGCCTGTTTCACTGTGATAATGACTGAATTAATACATGCTGCTTTGTCTGACATTCCTTATAATATACTACTCTTTGTTAAGTAAATACAGTGTTTGAATTCTTTATGGCAGAAATCATCTTAATATCTGTCTTAAATATTGTTTAAGTTATATAAACCAAACCCAGGAGAAACAATTAATCACTGCTGCCAACCTGAGCATACTCATATGGGTTGTAATCTGTAGCTTTCCTGTTTTGTAATGCTTCTAAAGCTGCTAAATATAAGCCTCTACAGTAGTATAATGAATAGAACTTCAAAAAATATGCTTAGTTAAGATTTGCAGTTGTACCTTTTCACTATAATGCATAATTTAGTATCTCCTTAATCATATAATTTGGAGACAAAGGTGTAGATCATAAGAGTTTTTGTTTTCAGTCTTATGATTTAATTGCTGCCTCTGTAGGTTCTGCTTGTCCAATAAGAACATTTTTCATATATATTCCTCATGGGCTGGAAAATATATTTAAAAATATCATTGGGCTAATTCTAATTTATAGTTGCCAGAGAGTAAGAATACTATATTAATAACTGCTGGTGAAAGGACCTCAGTGATGGGTTACTGGGATTTAGGCCCAAATACAGAGCTTATGAAGTCAGGAGAAAGGCATGCACAAAATTGATGGGGCTTGTATTAGGATTGCAAAACCACAGCTGAGATATCTCTGCTGAAATGAATGAAAAAAAAAAGGGGATTTGTTACCAATATTTGCTACTTTGATGCCATAATCAAAGGAGAGGTAAGCTTCCATGCACTGATTCTTCACATGTGACCTCTACCTGCAGTCCAAGGGTAGAACACTATTTACAGCAATATTATACAAACCTTATCTACCTAAGAAGATTATTATTATGATGTTAAGTTTTTCTCTGGTCCAAACTGTAGCATATATTTGATCATGCATAGTCTGGTTAATATACCCCACTGAGGTTCAAAACTTAATGCCTGGTAAATTTAGCATTGAGTTTTTACGTTGGTTTGTTTTTCTGGGTTTTCTTTGGCAGTGGAGAGTTAAATGTCAAGAATTTAATAGATTGTCAAGACACTGGGTCAATGAAAAGGAGACTTCTTTCCTCTTGCAATCTTTTGGATTTTGTGTTATGATTAATTTACCTACATACTGTGCTTAATATGTCAATCTCTAGCAGGTTGGAAAACACAATCAGCAAGCCTTGAATACTTAAATGCCTCCACAAATATAACATTTGTAGCATTAATCTTCTTTCTGTGCCTGCTGATGAGTTTTCATAGTGAAACATTTCCTTCTATGTAGATGTGCACAGATGTTATTCCAATGAATTTGACACCCTAAGAATTTGGCTTTGTGCTGTTCTGACCAACTGCTGAGAACCTTCTTGAGATCCCACCACTGTACACAGCATCATCACTGATGGTTTTAAACCACTTCCACCAAAGACTGATTAAAATGCTAATACAGTACAAATAGTCCCATTTGCTTCATATGTGGCATCTGAGGTACTCACAAATGGATTTAAAATTACCCCTGTATGCAGCTGACATTTTTAAGGGGCAGTTTAATGTCTACTTAAGCTGGCCTAAAACCGTGCTGCCCCGCTGAGTCTGCAGGACCAATTCTGTAGCAAAAGGACTGCCTACTGCTTGGGCACAAAGGGGCTGGCAGGAGCCCACAGCTGGGACAGAGGAGGAGAGCAGCACCACAGCTTTTGGCATTTGCTCCATCCTCCCCTTCTCTGCTGACAGTGACACTGGGCACTTTTGAGCCTCTTCAGTCATGCAGTGATAGAGAACTGCACTAACAAGAGTCTTTGCAATATGGAAAAACGTGTCACTGCCTTTTATACTTTGCTTGCACAGTGTGAAAAACATGTTAATTTTCAGTTTCAATAAAACCAGGATATTCTTGTCTGCCTTTTTTGTGTTTTGCTGCTGTTGCTTTTAGCTAGTTACCATTCCTAAACAAAAAAAAAAAAACTTAAATAAAATAGCAATATATTACAAAAAGAGTGTCACAACATGCTCTTTTCTGTGTGCTCTACTCTCCAGTTCCCCTGAAATCATTTGATCCTCAAAAGACAGAAACTTTGGTATCAATTATTTATATACTTTATCTTTCATCCCCTTTATTTGTCACATGTTCATCAGTAACATCAGATTTCTCCCTCTCGAACTAATGTGGAGTTTGCATTTGTTCCTGTCAGGTGGGGTTACACAAAGAGGAAATGGACCTGGATATTGCAAAAAGAAAGGTTGTAGTCAAGCAAGAGACACAATTCGGAGGAATGTTCCTTTCTCTGAGAATGTGGTATACACTTTGTTTCAATACCTGTTTATTGTAAAACGTGAGCTATTCCTGGATGGCAGAGTACTTCTTCCCTCTAATAAAATTAATTTATGTGTGCAAGTTTCTATGTGTGATTACGTTATTGAAAAGTAACATGATTTCACAGGACACCCCTAGTTTGAAACAAAAACATCCTGTTTGCTGAAACAGACAAGAGATTAGGTCATTTGAGTGTTGAGAGATTGTAGTTATCATCGTTAAAGGGGAAAAAAATTTCACCCATGTTTTCTTTGTGAAAGGTGGGTTCTTCTGACAACAGACTAATACTTTAAAGTAGATCCTCACCACCACTGCATTATTTCACAATATTTATTCGTCTGTTGTAAAAGAAGGAACTGTGCATGAGTGTTTCAAGAATTCACAGTGAATTAGGTCTTCAGTAGATTTAGATTCAGAAAAGTCTATCTTTCCATCTGTAGTAAGGTTGAGCAATGAAATAAACACCACACCCTGCCAATATGGAATGACTTCTGAGTGGTCAAGAACTCTCGTCCAAACTTGTGATGCCTCTGAAATAAAACCTCTACTTTAAACTTAGGAATTAATGTACTTGTGCTACTTGAGGAGCTAGAAGTTTCAAGAGTTCACCACCACTGGAACCTAATTTTCTCAACCCAGATACTTCCTAAATACTTGGCTCTTTTGGTGAATGTTGATTAATGTCTCATTCATGTATGAACTTCTGAATTACTATTCCATTTGACACTGGCAAATATTTTGTTGCAGTCCAGCTGACTCTTCTACTCTTCACTTCCATCTGTTAGCACTTGGCCTGTACTCAAGGAAAATAGAACTACTAGCATTTTCAAGATCATTCAGATGGCTGATCTTGGTATCAGTGCAGAATGCTATCCCTGAAGCAGTACACCACAGCTTATCACCAACAATGACCCACAATTTCTTGCACTAAGAAATTGATGTGACAGTGAGGTCACTTTCCCATGACTCAAAACTTATTTCTCTGTTACAGTATCTTTTTCCTGCTGATAGCCCATAAGCCTTGCTTTTCAGCTAGTCCTAGTTATGAAGAATATTTGAAAATGTAATAATATAATGCAATTTGTTGCCAGATGGTGTCTGTACAAATAAAAATGTAAATGGTAACTTTTAATAGTTACTTCACAATTAACAGTTGTTTTGAAAGTGACCCTGATTTTAGTGACCACTCTTTAAACAGTATAATGCAATAGGGTAAGGCAGAATGCCAATACAGACTCATTTTGAGCAAAAAGGTGGTTACAAACCAGAGTCACTATTTCTAATTACCTTAATCAAGCTCCTTTGAAGTTTGCTTCACTTAATTGTTTACCCTTTATGCCAGTTGTATCCAATTTTTTTTTTTTTTTGGTAGTATAGTTACTATGTCTCTCTGATGACTCTAGAAAACTAACAATAGAAAAAAAACGAACACTAGTTTTACTGCTATTGGTTTCTCGTTGTGGTCTGAGCTTGGTTTTTGTTGGGTTTTTCGGTTAGGTTTTTTGTGGGTTTTTTGTTTGTTTTTGATGGGTTGTATTTGAAGCAAAATAACTTGAAAATGAAAGAAACTGAATAGTCTAAACTGTTTGAAATCATACATGGTTAAAGACACTCCTGCTTTACAATTTGCTTAGCAAAAAAGTGAGTCTGAACTATTTTGCCAGTGCATCTTTGTTAATGTGAAAAAGCTGCCACAGAAAAAGTGAAATGCCATACAAATACCTTCATGCCTTCATTGCCTTATAAATAAGACTTGTTCCAAATGGTACCATTTGTGAATATATGGGGCTAGCAGTAAATCATGTTCATGTTTCTCCACAAATATCACACTGCAATTGAACACTGTATGTGTAATGATCTCAGCACAGGTCCCAGGGAGTGAGGAAAGCTCTTGGGAGAGCTTTACTCTTGCTTTTAACCTAAGTCCTACATATACTCTGCTCATTCTGAATTGCCTGACAATTTATGGGAAAAGTCATTCTCTGAGACTTTAATATGTTCCAGAATGGGCTAGCCTTGGGAAAAAATGTAATGGGTACAATGAGAATAGAAGGAAAGACTTGGGAGGTTTTCATTTGTAGTGTATGTAGCTGTACTCAGCTTCTACAGCCTTAAAGGGCAATGTGGCCTCTATTGTTGCCTTACATTTCCTTTTGCTCTCCACCTGGAGTAACTTCCCTGGTAACATAAAAAGGCACAACTGCAAAGATTCAAGGTCAGGGAATTATGTGCTGATCTTTGTGCATTATGCAAATTACTTCTGATGGGAAGATATGATCAGACAATAATCAGTATTTTTCTCTTTTAAGCCAAGTCTATAGGGCACATCTGAGAGATTAGGGTGGTTCCAGGCACACTTCATCACTAATGTAAATATGCATAATTTAATAATTTAATCCTTCTAAGGTGCACTCTGTAGTGCAAAGAAACAGAATCAATATCTATAATGTATGGACTTTATATATTCATATATTCATTTCAAGATAGTTACACATTGAGTAGCTTAAGCAATACTTAAATATGCCACTGTATTTTCTAGTTATGGGGGTAAATAAAAAATAGAAGAATATAGGATATGCCTTGGAAAAAGTTATGCTTTTTGAGATGGTTAAAACCCACATCCTTTGAAGTACAGCTTATAAACACAGTAAGTGGTAAGACCCAAAATCTCACACTGTTTTGTTTCCTGCAGTGACTACTAAAGAACAGCTTGGTCACAAACATCAGGTCACAAAATCAGGCTCTGAAAGTCATCACCGTCAACCCAAACTGATTAAAACCCGAGAACGGTGCTGAATCTCTCTATTTTGTGGGCAGATCACAGCACCAGGGGGGCAGGTCAGTATTTTCTGCTGGTTTTTCAGCGCACCACTGACCGTGACCGAGATGAGCGGCAGAGGATTTTACGCCTCATGACGCCTTTGTACTTTACTTCAGAAGCCTTCAGCTAAAGCTGAATGAGAAGCATCTTAATGCATCGCATAAAACGAAGTGCCAGCGCAGGAACGCAGATATAAAGAAGTGTGACGGCCACAAACAAAAGCGGCTGGTGCGCATCCCCGCGGTCTCTGAGACACGGGCACTGCTAGGTACTTACGCCGCTCTCACAAAGTTGTCATCCACAGGAGCGGCAGCCCCTGACGCCCTGCCCTGCCCAGCCCAGCCCATCCCTGCCCAGCGGAGCTCGCCGGTCTCCGGGATGCCGCCGCGACCGTCCCCGACCCAGCCCCGGCCGGGAGCTGCGGGAGCCGGTCCACGGCGGTGCGGTGGCTGTCGGCCGGCCAGGGGGTGACCCACCGCGGCAGCTTTTCTTCCACGAGCCTCCTCGTACCTCCTCAGCGCCCCGCTCCCCTCACTGGGACCCGCTGCACCGGGTCCCCGCGGTCTCCCGCCTCCCCCCGCCGCCTGCGCCGCTGCCAGGCGCGGCC
>VXBI01007655.1:108725-193170 GCA_013397375.1 Toxostoma redivivum
CTTTCCTGCTTCCCGCCGTCCTTCCGCCCGCAGAGCCGCTCGCAGGGCATAAATACGCGCATGCTTTTATCTTAATTTGAGCTGAATTGAATTTCGGTGGCGTGTGTCAGATTTATTTCCATTAGTAGCTCCTGGTAGCGTAAGTGGAAAATATTCCCTGAGACCTCATGTTCGTGCTGGAAATGGTTAAATTAAGAGAGCTTGAGTAACCAATCTGAATTGCTCTTTTGCCAAGGGTAAATTTTATGGAATTTTGAAAATTCTCCTTCTTTTATTTTGTGATTTCCTTAAAAGAAAAGGAAAACTAACTCATCTTTCCTATAAACTTAGCAGCACTTTCTTAACCGAAGTACTTTAAATATGTTCTGACATCTACACAGCCTCAGAGAACTTTTGTTTCTTTTTCCACAGAAAGAACCTACATGTGAAGTGAAAGGAAACCTGAAACTTCTCTTCTCACAAGAAAGTATTGGCTTTCTGCCTCTTTCACGTGTTTTCCTTTTGCATCATAATGGAAGGAGCAGGATTTTGTGAATCATGAAGGCCAAATTTGGGCATCGTTAGCTGATGAGAAGATTAATAAAGACTTGAAAATATGTCAATATGACTCTTAATTCAGATGCATCTTTCACAAACAGAGAGGAATAGTGGTTAAAAGCACTGCAGTTTCCTCAGGAGGATCTATGTTGACTTTTTTTTTTTATTATTGTTTTCCTTCCCATTCCTCCATGAGTCTCAAAAAAGAAAGATGGAAAGAGTGTGTAAGGAAATTGAGAAAAGGCAAAGACTGAAGACAGTAATTTCAATTTTGGAGTCTATTTTCCAAGTGTTGTATATTCCCTATTTTATGAAATCTAACACATTGATTTGAATAAATTATATCATTTTATGATCAGTGGAATTTTCATCAGCTCTAAAAGGGGAATTTGGGCTGATTGAAAGCTTTAATCTTTTTAAAAAAGCAAACGTATGACTCCAATTCCCTTTTCAGACCATGCTTTTCAGGTTACCTAGAGATAGTGGTTCAGTCTGTTACTGTGCAGTCGACCTTTGATATATATGCAAATCTTAGAGATTTTACTTTTTTCCCTGATTTTAGTGTTTATGCTTGTAGTGTTGTATTTGAGAAAAGTGTGAACAGACAAGGCACCTGAGATTTAATTTTTCAAGAGCCTTGTAATTTCAATGTTGTATCTAAGATTACAGGTAGCCTGAACCTTTGTTGTAATGCACAGTATACGATAAGTCTTTTCCCGTAAAAATATGCCTTAAGATTTATTTTTTTTTTTAACAAACTGGATGAATGTTTGATAATTGAACACTGTTTTGTGAAGGAATGTATGTCTGGGGAAGAAGAGCTGCCTAATGGATCATGGCTCTGATGTTCACGGGGCATACTCTGTTTCTAGCATTAATGGTGTTTGATGTCTTCACTTTTGAAGAATCTGTAAGCAATTACTCTGATTGGGTGACTTTTATCGAAAATGTGGATCAGTATGAGAAACAGCAACTTGAAGGTCTTAGTGCTGAGCAGCAGCTGAAAAGAACAGTTCTTCATCCAAGCTTGTATTTTGATGCTCATGATGTTCAGGCACTGAGGCAGAAGGCTCGTACAAGCCATTTGCATCTCTTCAGAGCCATCAGAAGTGCTGTGATGGTTATGCTGTCCAACCCTTTATACTACCTACCTCCACCCAAGCACGTTGATTTTGCGGCCAAGTGGAATGAGATTTATGGTAACAACCTGCCACCTCTAGCATTCTACTGTTTGCTGTGCCCCGAAGATAAAGCTGCATTTGATTTTGCCCTGGAATATATGGATAGAATGGCTGGTTACAAAAACTGGTTGGTTGAGAATGCACCTGGAGATGAAGTGCCACTTGGTCACTCTCTAACAGGATTTGCCACTGCTTTTGACTTCTTGTATAATTCACTGGAAAATGAGAGAAGGCAGAAGTACCTGGAGAAGATACGGTCTGTAAGCGAGGAAATGTATGAGTACTCCAAGGTTCGTTCCTGGGGAAAGCAGCTTCTCCATAATCACCAAGCAACCAATATGCTCGCTTTGCTTATTGGGGCTTTAGTTGCCGGAGTGGACAAAGAATCTCAGGCAAATATTTGGAAACACACTGTTGTTGATGTGATGGAGAAAACAATGTTTCTCCTCAATCATATTGTAGATGGGTCTCTGGATGAGGGAGTAGCTTATGGGAGTTACACGGCCAAGTCAGTCACCCAGTATGTTTTCCTGGCCCAGCGCCACTTTGGTATTAACAACTTGGAGAATAACTGGCTGAAAATGCACTTTTGGTTTTACTATGCCACCCTATTGCCAGGCTTCCAGAGGACTGTGGGTGTTGCAGATTCTAATTACAACTGGTTTTATGGTCCTGAGAGCCAACTGGTTTTCTTGGATAAGTTCATCATGAAGAATGGAGCTGGTAACTGGCTGGCACAGCAGATTAGAAAACACAGACCCAAGGATGGGCCAATGGTACCATCCACTGCACAGAGATGGAGCACATTACATACTGAGTTTATATGGTATGCTGCTGAAATCACTCCTCAGCCGCCTCCTGACTACGGTACTGCTAAAATGCATGTGTTTCCTAACTGGGGAGTTGTTACTTACGGGGCTGGATTACCAAATAGTCAGACAAACACCTTTGTATCCTTCAAGTCTGGGAAATTGGGTGGACGTGCTGTCTATGATATTGTTCACTTTCAACCCTATAGATGGATTGATGGGTGGAGAAGTTTCAATCCAGGGCATGAACATCCCGATCAGAACTCCTTCACTTTTGCTCCCAATGGACAGGTGTTTGTATCTGAGGCTCTTTATGGACCTAAACTCAGCCACTTGAACAATGTCTTGGTGTTCGCTCCATCTCCTACAAGCCAGTGCAACCAGCCTTGGGAAGGACAGCTTGGTGAGTGTGCCCAGTGGCTGAAGTGGATTGGTGATGAGGTTGGAGACTCAACTGGAGAAATTATAACAGCCTCCCAGGCTGGTGACATGATGTTTGTGAGTGGTGAGGCAGTATCTGCTTACACATCAGCAATGAAACTGAAAAGTGTGTATCGCATTTTGCTGCTCTTAAATTCTCAGACGTTGTTAGTAGTTGACCATATTGAGAAGGAGGAAGACTCTCCTGTTAATTCAGTCAGTGCCTTTTTTCATAATCTGGACATTGATTTTAAATACATACCCTATAAATTTAAAAACAAGTACAATGGAGCTATGATGGATGTGTGGGATGCCCACTACAAGATGTTTTGGTTTGATCATCGTGGGAGTAGTCCTGTTGCTAGGATACAGGAGGCTGAACAAGCTGCTGAATTCAAAAAGCGATGGACTCAGTTTGTAAATGTTACCTTTCCAATGAAAAACACACTTACAAGGATTGTTTACCTTTTCTATGGGCCGTATGTCAATGTTTCTAACTGTAGACTCATGGATAATGCAAAATTTGGATTTCAGATTTCTCTCAGTGTCAACAACACTGAAAATACCATCTCTGTTGTGACTGAGTATCAGAATTTAAAGGCAAGGTTTGATTACTTGGGATTTGGTGGTTTTGCTAAAGTAATTCATGAAAATAAAGTGACCAAGTTTGGCCTCGGTACTGAATCTGTGAAAAAAGATACGAGAAATAATAGGGTAGTTTTCCCATTTGGATTCAAAGTGAACATAATTGCAGGGCTAATTTTGGGTGTCAGTTTGGTGATACTGGCTTTTCAGTGGCGGTTTTACATATCCTTCGGTAAAATGTTGCGTTGGATCCTGATACTGGTTGTCACACTGTGGTTAATTGAATTGGTGGATGTGTGGAGCATGTGTACTCAGCCCATCTGTGCAAAGTGGAGCAGTGACATGACAAGGCCAGAACATGATAAAGGCAATAAAGCCAAACAATTAGAAGGAAACCCCGTTGTTTTGCCAGATGTTATCATTACTTCACTTCCCACTTCTGGTGCAGAAGTTTTAAAACAGCTGTTTTACAATACCAGTGACTTTTTATACATCAGGATACCTACACCCTATCTTGAAATTCCTGAGACTGAATTTGAAATTGACTCCTTTGTAGATCCATGTGAATGGAAGGTTTCTGATGTCCAGAATGGTAATTTTCGTCTTATACAAGGTTGGCTCCAGTCTCTAGTTCGAGACACAAAGTTGCATTTACAAAACATTCATTTATACGAAGCTAGCAGAAGTAAAATTGCTCAGCATGCTGCACTAAGCAAAGACAAAAAGAAAAAGTCCAAAAAGAGAGAATCCCTGTCAGAACAAAGAAGCAGGGCAAGAGGGAGTCAAGAAAAAGATGCTGAATATATTAGGGAACTAAGAAGACATCTCATCTATTATCCTAATGCACGACCTGTGCTTAGTTTAAGCAGTGGGAGCTGGACATTAAAGCTTCCCTTCTTTCAGGAAATCTTAGGACCATCTATGAGAGCATTATATGTAGTGAGGGACCCACGGGCATGGGTCTATTCAATGTTATACAAAAATAAGCCAAGCCTTTACTCCTTGAAAAATATTCCACAACGCTTGGCTGCAATGTTTAAAGGGGAGAATGGTAAAGAGAAATGTTATTTAAATGAAGGCTATGCCTCTGAGTTTGAATCACTAAGAAAAGAAATTTCAAATTCTAATTCAAATGCTATTTCTATATTGTCTTATTTATGGCTAGCAAACACAGCAGCAGCAATGAGAATAAACAGGGACTTGCTGCCAACAAATTATCAGCTGGTCAAGTTTGAAGATATTGTGAGCTTTCCTCAGAAGACGGCTGAAACAATTTTTGCCTTTCTTGGTATTCCTCTTCCTCCTGCTAGCTTAAACCAAATATTATTTGCCACCTCCACCAGTCTTTTCTATCTTCCTTATGAAGGGGAAATTTCACCAAGTAGCATTCATGCCTGGAAACAAAACATGCCCCATGAAGAGATTAGACAGATTGAAGATATCTGTTGTTCACTGATGGACCACTTAGGATACCCAAAGTTTATAGAATAAATGCTGCTGGTCAGCAGAAATTTGCACTAATGGTCTCTGACTCCCAATTTGTGGATAAATATTAGATAGGTTTGTTTATTCTTGTAAAATGTGTACAGTCTGCTACTTTCAGAGAGATTATTTTAAGAAAAAATGTAACTGTTCTTGAAACTGTGGAAGGGTTTTTTTGGTATGTTTTGATTTGTTTTGCTTTAAAAAGATATTGTTACTACTTTTGCGGCCTTTCAAGAAAAGCTGTGTGAACCTTTGCAGAAGCACCAGCTGGGGCCTCTGTAGCTCAGGGGATTAGTAATAGAACAGAGAGCTTTTTACCTCCAGCTCACCAGTTTGACTCCAGCCCAAATGGTTAATTCCAGAAAGTATTTACCATTTGATGATTGTATGATGGTTTATATGAAATTATACTAGTCAAACTGGTCCTGTTCCCAATGATGATTATTGGCCCCCTTGGACAGGTTTACTGATGCATTCTGTCATTGTATCACTGGTCACTATAGTGGTATAAAATAAATATAAGCTGAGATTTAGGGCTGTTCAGCATCCTCTTAGTGGGAGGAAACAGAACATTTGAGTAAATCTAGTTTCTTATTTGCAATTTGAGTAGACAGGTCCAGGATTGGAATGGACTCAGGTATTAAATCTCATCCTAGGATATGGTACCTGCATGTCAGAAATGTGGTATTTAAATTGGGGTTTGATGTTTGACAAAAAAGAAGTCTTAATTCTCCATTCCTGATGATGTGGTACCCTTTGTGATCCTGAAGTAAATCACCTGGAGAAAAAGAAATGGGATGAAATCTAAGAAACTAACAAGATCCCTCAAATGAGCAGCTAAATTTGTGTAGCTGTGACCTGTCTCAACATAACCTAATTTTGAAGGTTGTTAACTTATTGACTTCTTGAACTGTTTTATTCTATACCTCTTGTCCTAGAGGTTGTGCAAGGATTTTCTCTTTTTGAGTGAGACTCTTCCATCTTCTTTGTTGTAACTCATTTCTCTGCTGATTTTTGTGCATAATTTCCCTGGGACCAGTGCAGCTATGTGATGCCATTGGCAGTGGCTTGTTGTTGATGTCTGCATAAAATGCAATCTGAGATTTAGAAGACCTCAAATAAATCTCTAGCCCTGTGTTACTGTGGGATGTTTTGCTTGTCTGTATAATGAATTTCTGAAGGACAGCCATTGCTAACCTCAGGTCTTCTGTCAGAGAGGGAAGAGATCTGAAAATCAACTGACCCTCAGCCACCTCACATTTGAGTGATGTTTCCCTGCAGCAAACAATTTCTAAAGTTGTCTGATTTTTATCGTGTTTGGTGTTTCTTTAACATGATGCTGTGATACAATATTTGTTTGAAAACAGATAGGCCTGTTAGGATAGTTGCATCTTTGTCACAGCTTGTTTTCTTCTTGAGTCACACTCTTTGTCTGCGTATGCCCATTAAGAAAAAAAATTTCCATTTCCCAATTTAACTTTCTCAGCATTCTCTGGAAATGCATGCATACTGTAAATGTCTGCAAGTGTGTATATCAGATCACAAGGAGACATCTATTTCCTTACCATCTGCTTTTTATTACAAGTGGAATTGTGTTGAAATATGCTTCAATTGGTTTGTGGGAGCTGGAATCAGAGCTTATTATATTGAAATATATGTGTAATTGTTATTTATTTGAGTGGTAAATGTTGGACAATGTCAAAAGTGCAGTGATTTTCTTCATAGAGATTACAGATATCCTTGCTGAATCTTAATATAAAGGAGTTGTTCTTTTTTCTTCCAGTGTTACCATTATGTCCCTGTCTTTCCCAGCTGTTTTGTCCCTCCCATATGTACATTTCATATCCTTCAGATATCTCATTACAACCTAGATAAAAGTACCTCTTTCTCAGATAGTCATTAGTATGGCACCACAGGCCTATATCATGATAAAGGTACTGATAATTTGTGGTCGAACTCACAGTAAATTACCTGTCATTTGCTAGCAGTAGCTGTATTTTCCCCTTCAAACCTGTATTTCACCCTTCATTAGGTGGAGTGCTATGTTAAAGGAAATACTAAACAAGTTAATATGCATCGACATTTTAGTGTAACTTTTGTTTCCAAGTATCATTCTCTCAAATTGACTTCTCTTTGGAGCCATTTTTGGTTGTATGTTAAAAGAAAGTATTGATGTCTGTACAGTTTGTACTTGACAGAATAAATTTCAGCATTTACTTTCTATTTACAGTCTAGAATCAGAACAAATAAAAAGAGTTTTTTCTGTCAGATGTCTTAGGGCAGCTGAAGGTAAGATTTTGTGGATATACAGAGCTATTCTTAAAATTCTACTACTAGAATTCAGAAGAAGAATGGTCACTACACAGACATAGGCATTAACCTTCCCTTTCTCCATATAGTAATGTTTAAGACTGGCAATAAACTTTGAAAATTGTTTGAATTTTTTCAAAAGCATGTCTGTCTAGGTACATTGTATTGAAGAGTGTTCTGACACTTTCATTTAAACTTTCATAAATACACTCATGAAAGCTAGTCTCAGTTCTTTATCTTCTTAACTTCATTTTTCTCCATCTGTTAAATGTTGATAATTATTTGTACTATATTTTAGTTTGAGCTGTCAATTGTGACACAGCTAAGATTCTGATGTCTTTTTTAAAAAGGCAGGCTTTATTTAAATGCTTATTTCTCAGTCATATTTGGAAGCATAAGAAAAATAAATATCAAGGAAAACATTTCAGTTATTTACTTTGTAAGTAAGTGATATTGGCCTTGGTGAGACACACATAGGTCTTGGCATTCAGAGTTCTATCAAATAGGATAAATCTGTAGTCTCTGAGCACATCTAAATGCCTCTATTGCTATCAGTAGGCTTTTTCCATAAGCAACGCCTGTGGGGATGATCCTCAGTATCATGGTCAGATTGGTTCCTTCACCCATTTCTCACACAGCTGGCATTCAGTCCTCATCAGGGTTATGTTTGAACAGTTAATTTGTCAGATCCAGAGTTTAATTTCTGTACAAGATCCTCAATTATGTAAAATATATGGCACGACTCATTTGACAGTGTAATACTATTCTGTTAGTGCTAGAATGCAATTCAAACAAAAATTGCTTTTCAGATTTTATAGTTATTGTAAACTGATTTGTAACGCCTCAGTCATAGATCAGAATTTTTTTTAAACTGTAAAAATGGTTTCCTTTGCTGTTGAAAGGTAATGGTATCACTGGTAGCAAACACCTGTCCATCCTATAGGCAGTTACAAGTATTAGAAGACACTATTTATTTGATGGACCTACACCTACATTGAGTATAATACTGCATTTCCTGAAAATATTTGAAGTGCACAGTTCAAGATAAAGGATGGAAACATGTTATCAATATTTCTGTTAGTTACAAAAAATTATCCCTTTTGCAAGTGGCCCATATGTTGGGTTCCATATGTTAGAATATTTTGTAATTAGAAGCTGTGATACTTGTTTAGGTGACTTAGTAATTTATCAAAATTATTTCTTTTTATTTACATATAAATTTTCTTCAAGAGGATAAGTACTGGATCTTAACAGCTTTATGGTCTAGGCAACACAAGCTTTCATTCCTTCTTCTGTACTCCTTTTTAGATTTGGTTCAGACTAAAACCTGATTTGCTTAAGTCTCAGGATGAATGGGCTGTTTTCCAAGTGAAGAGCCTGTCTGGAGACTTACAATCTCAAATACTCATATCTCAGTGTGGAATACAAACTATGAATTATGGATCAAATCTGTAATTTGTGAGCTGTTCAGAATTGAACCATAAGTGGAACGATGTCTTGGGGAACCTCAGTGAATGTTGTGCCATTGATTTCAACAGGAACAAAATACTGTCACCTACTATCATAAAATTATTATCAACTAGTTAGCCTGAATATTCCAAAACAGAAGAAATGACAGGAAATAAATACCTTAAACGATCATTAAAAATTATTCTTGATATTTGGAGATGAAATATTTTAATAATTTTAAAAATACAAATTGCTCTGTAACTCTAATCAAAACTACCTGTAGGTTGTCTGATAAATTTATAAGCCCATAAAAGGAGGTATAGATACAAAGAGATATTCAAAATAATCTACAAACCACAATTTTCAAATTTCAGGACTTTGATTTTCTCTAGTGAGGAGACATTTGCTGGTATGTGATCAACACTATTCTCATAAGGGATGTGAATGGATAATCTCATGCTGTCTCTGAAAACACTTCATAATGGGGAAGTGCTGTTTCATGTTGCTGAAATGATGCTGTTTTAAATTAAACTACATCTTTTCAAGAAGGCAATGTGCTTAGAGTTATATGTGATGGAGGAGAACAAAGACAGTCTGATCTCATTCACACAGAATAATTTCTGAAAGCTTTTTCATTTATGGTGGTATAAATTCAATACTTTGTTTACTGCCTTTATTGAGAAAGGTATTGCGGAATTTTAAGAACATAACTTGAATTAATCTATGTCACATTAGGTAATTTAACTCTCACACCTAAATGAGCATTCTTGTCACCCTAGAATCAAGGGAAAATGAGTGTTGCCCTCAAAGGTAAATCAGACATTGCTGCTATCTTTTTAAATATTCAAAACCCAGATGTGGTGAAGTTGGATATTTTGATGCCCACTGGCAGGCCTCAGATGAAGTAAGATGAATTTAGATTTAAATGTGTGTGGTCTTAATTTAATTAGATATCTGTGTTTGAGCAATTCCAGTGCGCACACTGTCCAAACAAAATTTTCTGAAACATCCTGCATAAAATAAAACTACTGTTAGTAAAACAATACACTTGTGTTATCCTCTTTTTTTCTTCTATATTATTTCACCACTTCAGATATCAAAAAACTTTGTGATGCGGTCAAGTGTATGCATTTAAAATTTTTAAATCCTGCTATTCCTGTTTATTTTGAATGTGGAAACCATTGTTATCTTTCAGAAAGTATTGGTAGCACAACCGGATTCTGACTGCCCTTGAAAGCATGGTAAGTACATTCGGTATTAAGTGAAAGACCACAAAATAGCTACATTCCTAGAACAGAAAAAGTAATTTCTCAACCATTTTTTGGGGAACTGGACAGCTGGTGCAATCCATAAATTTGAAGTCTCTTAGTCTATAAACACTATTTGCAAACTGTGTATTTAGAGTAGTCCTCTTCTAGTTCCTGAGCTATACACAGGAGTTTCTTCAGAGACAGATACTTGGCACAAAAACCATTCTTAAATGTGGGTAGGTAAGCAGGTTGCAGCAGCCATGAATGTTCCTGTATGCTTATTTTTCTTTTCAAAGATGCATAATCAATTAGGATAAATGAAGCCCTCTGGATGTCTTTTGCTGAATGTGGGCTGACACAGGCAGTATCTACCAGATCCAGAGGCACAGGTAGTTCAGGCTTGTTGCTACAAAGACCTGTAACCCACAGGAGATGCAGCTGAGCTGCATCTAGTGTTCTGCAGCTGAGTTTTGCAGGTTTAACTGGTTTTTTGTTAATTTAATTTTGCAGATTATGTTTGGGAAATAACTTACAGAAGCAAGAACCTGATTCTGTCTTTCCTGTGAAATTCAGCTTTCAGTTATGAAGAAAGGGCTTACATGTTTTTAAGTCTTTTTCACACAATATTTAACAGTGAAGCAGATAAATGGCTTTTGTTTGGGTTTTTTGTTTGGATTTTTTGTTTGTTTGTTTTTTTGGTGGTTTTTTTTTATGTGCTTATTATGCTTTGTAGCTCATCCTAGGTCATGTCATTACTCATACAAATAATTTTTATTTTAACCTTCTGAATCTTGAAAACAACTTTGGCTTTTGAGAAAGTTACGTGAAAAATGCCTGTTATGATAGGAATAAAATGTGTTTTCTAAAAAGCAAGTTGCTGTTTATTGCAAATTCTTTAATAATATTTGTCTCCATCTGTTTTCTGAAAGGTTGTTCAAAGTGAACATGCTATGTACAAAGCTGAGAGAAAACTAATACCAGGAGCATGATAAAAGGCAGGCTGTCAGAGATAAATGTATACTCATATCTGTGAAAGCCATTAATATTTTTACTCTTAATTAATTTTGCTTATATTTTCTTTGTTTTTTCTTTTTTAAACATTTTTGTGTTTCCATCCTACGTCTTGCCTAGAAATAGACATTTTTACTTTTAAGTGTTGATTTTGTTCCATTTTTTTAAACCTTTTGTTGTGTTTCAGGTCCTTCAAGTTTGTTCTCTTTATAAATTGCATCCTACAGCTGCCACTTGATTTCAAGAAACATAATCTCAAAGGTAGTGAGGGATATAGGTACATAGAAATGAACTGAGAAGCAGGAGAAATAAAATGTTAAATTGCTGAAGAAAACAGACTTTAAAATGTGTGTTGGAGTATTAAGATCTTAATGAGCTCACAAATCATGCCTGAATAATAGACTTTATTATTCACTTTAACTGATCAGCTGAATATTGTCTGTTTCAAATTACCATATGAGTACTGATGGAAAGTGAAGTTAAAAGGAAGTTTTGTTTGTGTATATATATAGATTTTTTTTTCTTCAAAACACTGCTATTCTTTTGTATTCCCAAGATGTGTTCATTTGGAATAAAATAGCTGTTAACCACTGCAGCTCTATTAAAAAATTGTTGATACCAAAGGATGCTTTTCAATGATAGCTTTACCTGCTGGGCATAGATTCAATATTGATGCCAGCATCCTTTGGTGACACATTTGAAAGAAAAGTTTACTTCTATAAAACTGAATTGTTTAATGTTAAAAAAATGGACCGCATTATTGCTGATCAAAATGAGGTGATATAAGAAACTGCATATTACAGACGAAATACCATCAGTTAGTTATGATTAAACCAGTCACATAATCAGATCTTTAAAAATATGGATGTAGCTCTCATCTGTTCCTCAGCCTAATTACTAACCTGCATTCTCTTTTTTGCAGGCCTGGCTAAGATGAATTTCCTTCTATTTGCTGAAATAAAAGAGTGAGCCTACATGAAGATGCCCTGGCTTTGTTGATATGCTAGCGTTTTTTTGAAGTTGCTGTCAATTGAAGGTATGTCTGTATCTCTCAATCACTCTAGGGTACATTTGCAAATCCTGTGTAATGAATGATCCTGTTGATTTCAGCATGCAGGAATTTACCTATTGGTATTCTATCCTTTTCTGACAATAGCCATGTCTTCGTACCCTCAACACATGAAGTGAATAGAGTGATTAGTAAAGAGCCAGGCTAGACAATAAACAAAGATTTCTGGGTTTCATGGTTCGCATCTTGTTAGGAATATTTGCTAGCAATCTGCTTCCTCTGCATTTAGCTCAGCTGGCTCTGCATAGCAACAGACTCATAGCACCCTTTGAAGAATTTCCCTTGAGAATTTATAAGTTAAAGGTATAGTTTTAAACAGCTCAATGTGTTTATCATTCCTTTAGGGCCTCTTAAGTTAATGTAGGTGAAATTTTCTTTCTGATTTAAAGGTGCAAGGAAAATGAAAGGAAAAAAAATAATATTTCCTTGACAGGTTAATAAAGATATAATTTTTTTTTAAATATTCAGATGTTATTAAAGTTTAGAAAAAAATCTTTAGGGCCAGTTTGGCAAAACTGCTATTGTGTTGTTAAATTATTCCTCTTTATGCTCTATAATGTGTCCTGCCAGACAGACATACATATGACCAATTTACATTTGTTGCATTTCTCAAAACGAATCAGATAGATACACAAATGACTTTTAACTGAAAGCAGATGTAATAACCTCATGAAAAAGTGGTCTTAGATATTTAGATATCTAAATACCTTGTAGTTTCTCTTGTACTTAGTGACTTTTATTTCATGTTTTCAAGGATGATTTAACCAGTTCCCTGGGCAAGCTGCTCCAAAGCTTAGCAATCCCTTTGGGAAAGAAATTTTTCGTCATAACGTTATCTGACAAAACTTGAGGCCATCTACTCTTGTTATTTGGGAGAGGCAACTGAATCCCAACTCACTACAACCTCCTTTGAGATAGTTGTAGAGAATGATAAGATCCCCCCTCAGCCTTCTCTTCTCCAGCCTAAACACCCCCAGCTCCCTCTGCCGCTCTTCATCAGATTTGCATTCCAGACTCTTCACTTGCTTCTTTTGCTTTTCTTCGGAGGCACTTCAGCACCTCAGTGTCTTTCTTGTAGTAGGGGGGCTTCTCAGCCTTTTGTCTAAAATCAAGTATTGTCTAGTGTAACATGTTTGTTTCTGCACGCATATAATCAGGTTCCTAAAATCCTACTAATTTTGGGAGAGTCAAAATGCCGTAAAGCAAGCAATGTCTATATGGTCTTGAAGTAGGTCTTCAGAGAAAATGTATGCAATGAAGTGGAGAGAGATTTAAAGGTGTTGAAGGCTCTCAGCAAATACACTGAATTCAGAACTTAAAACAGGCTCTCATATTTGAAGCTTACTGGGAGATGTTTAGATTGTGGCTTGGTTTCCTTGAAAATCAAGCACGTTTTTTTCTTAATGAGGCATTTTAGCTGAAAGTTTTCTGAGACTGGCCATCATATGTTCATCTTCTTTTTTCATGCTGAGTAATTTCCTTATAAGGCTTCTGTTTATCGATTTTGGAAGGATATATTTGTTTATCAAGAGTGAATCTTTCTGTTGCTTTAAAAATAGAAATCATACTTTCAGGCATTTTGTGAAGGAATCCATCAGAATTTCTAGAAGTCAGAAATTAGAGAAAGTAGTCAGAATATGACTGTGGTTACAAACTCCACAAACATTTCAAAGTGTAATGTTATAACAACAAAAAGAACTGTAAGAATTAACTTTATTTTCTCTGCTGCAACTTTAGGGATACAATTGTATAATCTATGTGGAAAGTATGCCCTTTTTATTTAAAATAAAAAAAAATACTGCCTTAATCAAAACAAATACATACAGTTCACAATTTTAATAATTGTATTATGAATAGCTCGTAGCTGGAATTCTGTGGTAGACCAAATCTGCAATATCTCTTGTACTCTTTGTGAATTCAACTGCCACAAAAGTTACTTAACAAGTCTCTTGCTCCAAGGCAAAATCTGTTCATAGCACTTAAAACACTGGCAAACACATCAAGAAAAAATAATTTAAACTTTTTTATCATACTTTAGTCTTGTAGATCTTATTTAAAAGTGAAGATTGAATATTCTGATTTCATTTTGATATAAAATGCACTCATCTAAGCTCTCCTGTAAATTTTCATATCTGTTCCCCTCCAGAATTTGCAGACACTGATTTCTAATATGGCTGTTCTTTTCTTCTTTCAGTAAAGTGTAATTTTGATTAATTGGTTAGAGAATGTGGAATTTAAATAAACCAGTATAGAACTATTTAAAATATTTTTTGCATGTGGCCTGTGCTGATTATATCTCTTTTGACTTTGAGTTACAAATGTACCTCTCCCAAGCAAATTCTCAAAAGTGGTACCTCAATCTATATCACTGACCATTCAATTCTTACTGCAAAATGGTTGTAAAAGTGGCCTAAGATCTTTACCCAGGAGATTAATAAATTAAAAAAAGTTGCTTTTCACATGGAACTGAGAACTCTTCTTGGACCACGAATATCAAGGCACAACATGATTTCTCATCCTGCTGTTGTGGGATTGTCTTTTCAGGATGAAGTGATATGATGTTCTTTGATGCCCTGAAACCAACACAAAAGCGATGTCAAGAATGAAAAATAGTAGTTTCAATCAATATGTAGTAATATTTCTTGCCTGAATGTATATAGAATAATATTTTGATGGGTTCTATATTTCCAACTGAGGTCAGTATCTTCTGGCACTAGGAAAACATGATGATATGCTAGCTCATACAGAACAGGTAGTCAATACAGGATAGCTTGTAACCTAGAGTTCTTCATTTGTTGCATTTTAGTATTGCCAAAAATGTACTTTTAATAGGATATTTTTATTGTGCTCACAGGGCATATTGCAGCAGAGCAAAAGGACATAACTGGAGGAGAAGATATATGCCAGTGAATCCCTGCAATGTGATGCCCCTCAGAAGTGTCACCTTGGCTGAGCAGCCACAAATAAAAACTAGAAGCCTATTGCTTATCCCTAACTCATGGATAAAATCTTGGAAATCTCTTACTCTTGAGCACCCTACAGACTCAGAAAGGATAAGGCATTTAAAAAATAACCCTTGAAAGTACTTTTAATGTCATGACGTCTGAGATAATCACACAACTTCCATGACCTTGACTGATGCTCTTAAGAGATTGAAAATGCCCAGATGGGGGTATATAGTCATGTAAAACAAAAAGTTATTTCCTGGAATGTAAGAGACACAATGTTTTAGGTCATCAGGCTCTAAGTGTATGACACAGCACAACCCAGGGGTAGACAGTAAATTGACAGCACAGATTTCTAGACAGTTTCTGGTGCTGGTTCAGATCGATTGCTGTTGCTGGAGTCAACACAAAGGCTGGACACTGATTAAGACACTGATCAAAACAAATGCTGTTATGTGGCCTCATTCAGGTGTGTTAAGAGGGTAAAGGCTTCACTCCCTTAATTGACCATGTTGGTCAAAGTTGCTGTTGTAGGTCCTTAATGCATTTATTCTGAGTGAAATCTGCCAAGGTATGTGCAAGGTATGGCATGTACAAGGCCACGTTCAGGAACCAGGCTGACAGTGGGGATGAGAGGAGGGAGCATGTAGTGCAGATGAAAAGGCAGTGACAGCTTGAGGTGAACAACAGGAAGGAAAAAGAGTGAGATATGAATAATTTGTAGAGGTCTGGAGATTCCAGACATCTGTAGGGACGCAAAAGTTTGGCATGTTAAGTGCCTATTGTAATTCTTGTAATGATACTACTTCTCTATGTTAGCTGCTGTGCAATGTGCTATTATTTCAGATTTCTGCAAAGGAGAATAGTACAATTGTTTCTGTAAAGAAGCCTCATTTAATTTTATAATTAAGCACATTTTACAAAAGTGACAATTTCTAGCATCATATGGTTTTTATTTAATGACAAACTAGATCTCAGAATGTAATATCTTAAGGGTTAGTTTTGGTTTTAATTTATTTTTTTAATCACTGATTTCCATTAGGAATAGATGAATAAAAAATGTAACTCCTTGAACTACTAAAAATGATGTGTAACAATGAGATATATGAGAGCTTTGCTATTTCCAAGCATTTCAACTGAAGTACTTTAAAACTGGGATGCCATTGGCAAAATCTGTAGATCTCCTGCCTCAGTACTAAGAAATTAGATTGTAGCAAAATAATTTTAGGTAAGAAAATCCTACTATGTCTCATTGTGTTCATTCTTTATTTTCAGTTTTGTCATATATCTTATATTTATTGGGGGTTTTATTTATTTTCTATGAATAAACACTGAATAGCTATATTTATGTATCCTTAAAAACCACTGTAAATTAGCATAGTACCACTGAAGATAATGAAGCTGAGCAGGGCTGTAACACCTGAGGCTAGCTAGCCTTCTCTGTGCAAAAGAAATATCAGCATGGGACAGGGACTTCATCTTGATGAGAGTGGCATAACGTTTTGGGATGTGAGCCAGAAGACAGCCAGTGTAAAACAGCCTGTGCAATGCATTGTACTCCCTCCGTATCCCCTCTGCTCTTTTCCTTCTGTAGCTGAAAAAGGAGCACTGTCCACAGCCCCACTGCAACTGGGAAAATAGATCTCTTTAAAGATTTAACCTCTTGTTTTTCTGCATGTTGGCTTCTGTTCTTTTGGATAAATAAATAAAAGCTCCCATTAGAGTTGTGTAACCAGCCTGCAATCAGAAACACAAAAGGAAAATACTGACTGGCACTTGAACTACATGTTACTTTGTTCTCTTACAAGGCAGTATGGCAGTCCCTGCTCTGATAATAAATAAAGAAGTGTATTGAATCTTTATCTAAAAACTGTACAAGAACTAGCTGTGTACCTATTTCTGTGTTCTGGGTACCTGAATGGTGAAAAACCTATTGATAACAAAATAGATCACAGAGGTTTAAAAGATTAATAGATAGGCCTGCTGGTTGCAAAGCTTTAGATTTACAGCTGTCTTTGAAGACCTGACTGAAATCATAATGATAAAGGATTTTTGCTTAGCATGCCTGCTATGGTTTTGTGAGCTATCAAGTATCTTAGGCTGTGTCCAT
This sequence comes from Toxostoma redivivum, assembly GCA_013397375.1. Taxonomy (NCBI): domain Eukaryota; kingdom Metazoa; phylum Chordata; class Aves; order Passeriformes; family Mimidae; genus Toxostoma; species Toxostoma redivivum. Next base: position 125,887 of record VXBI01007655.1, read on the forward strand.
ACCTGTGTGCAGAACTCCTGGCAGCATATTCCTGTCCTGGTTTCTATCCACTTGCCAACAGTGAAGGCATTTTCTTTTACAGAGCAGTATAAGAAAGGTTGATAACTGTTCTTTTTCTAAATGTTGAAATCAAGAAACACCAGCAGTTTCAACTCAGTTTATTTAAAAATAATAATCTTGAATTTGAAACCCAAGTGAAATTGAAATAAATGTTTAAATCAGACAGTATCAAAGTTGATTGTCGTTCCATGTGTTAGAAAGTAAAGGTAAGGGAGTTTGTCAAGTAGTTGCAATTTGTTGTTTTTACTAATTGGTTCATTTCCTTTTTTCTTTAAAAGTGCACTGCAGCCCGTGGCTGCCATTTGTGCTGCATGAACGCACAGTGCTGCTTGTGTTTCAGTACAGGCCAGCTGAACAGAACGTCTAGTTAAGCTCAACAATGAGATTAGGTTTTATTAAGAAAACATTATATAAACCAGCCAAGTAAGCCGAATAGACAAAAATTATGTGAACAAAAAATCCTGACCTGAACTCTCAATGATCTTTCAAGCAAGATAAGAGAATGAATTAATTAGCCTAACCTTTGGGTGGAATTGCAAACATTTACCTGCATAAAAGTGCATGGCTCTTGCCAATGTGGAAAAAATTGACTCCTTAGTGAGGGCTGAGATGTTCTGAAAGAGGCATCCTTCGTATATTTTCTTGAATCTGTAGACACATCAGCTGTAATGCTTTGCTGATTTCCTATCACAGACTGACTTTATGATAGTGGCACCTGAAAAATAGGATTCTGAATTCCATCATACAAAGTAAGATTTCCTTACTCTTGGCAATTTTGCTGTAGCAGATGTTAGAGAAATTACAATGCAACAAAATTACAGGAGTTCTTCTGTTCTGCCTGAGTTTGATATTGACTTTTTATAACTTGGTCCCCTGAGACTCAATGAATGGGTGATTTTTAAAGTCAGTAGAGTATCTCTCTGGCTCTTAAAGCTAATGTATGTCTGTTTTAATGTGCATGGGCTAGCTTATAGCTCTCTTGCCTCCAGCTTTCTGTAGCTAACATTAGGTCATCAGCAAGAGGGGTGAGTATGAGAAAATTACTTTTGAGATCCCTACAGTTATAAATTCTATCCCATTTGATAAACAGAGCCTGGATTACAGGTCTGACGGACGTGTATCTTAGCCTGTTTTTCCCCAAGCATATACCTTAACATAGATGAATTAGGGCATGACATCTTGGAACCCCACAGCTACCACATTTCCACTGGAAATCCTCCTCCAAATTAATAGGAGAAAGGAGAAAGAAGAAAGAAGAAAGGAGAAAAAAGAAAAAGGAAGGAAAAAAGAGAAATCAAGCAGAAATGCCTGATTTTCTCTTGGCGACTTGTCCTTCAAGAATGAAATTATCTCATCAGGACATGAGTAAGGAAGAAATAAGATTTTAGGTATTTTAGAGATATGAGTTTGTTTAAGCACCTAATGTAACTTGATGCAGACAAAATAAGTTTCCCACAGAATACAGAGGTAAGAAAGTGAGTTTAAGATTATAAGAAAGTAATACCTGACTAGAGCAAAAGACCATTCAACTCAGTATGCTGTTTCCAGTGGTTGCCATATATGAACACTTAGATAAGAGTACAAACAGTGTAAAAATAGGATTTTTCTTCTAGTCGCTTTCTCTGCCTCAGGACTGAGCTAGATGCATTTAGCAAATTTAAATAGATTTCTTTTCCATTAGGTTTTTCAGTCTTCCCTAGAGTCCATGTAAAATTTAGAATCTATTATGTCCTCTGGCAAGGAGTTCAACAAGGCTGGTACCATCTTTTAGCATTTGTTTTCACTCTGGCTCCTCTCATCTCTTTTCTAAACTGAAAAGTCCTCATTTACTTAGTTATTCTACGCTTGAAAGCATTCTCCTCCTGTAATCATCTTCACTTTCCTTATCTGATTTTTTTGTTATTTTTTTAAGGGGGCAAGAGCTGCTCATTGTGTTGAAGATAGGGACAGACACAAATTTAGATAGTAACTTATGACTCCAAGTTTGCATGAACATATTTTAAAGATGCTTAACTTCTTCTACAGCTGCAGCCCATTCTGTTTTGTACTCTGATTCTCTTTTGTATTTGGATTCTCAGTGAGAGATTTTGAAGTTTGCGTTTGAAGCACAGAAATGTTATAAATAAATTACGATCATATTAACTGAGAATTTACAAGTCACAGCAAAAATCTTCAGACACTGTTTTACAAAGCAAAGCCTCTGTTTACAAAGATGAGAGTCCAAATAAACACTCCAATAAAATTTTGTCAGCATCAAATTTACTTTTGTCTTAGAATCAAAACTTGCTACTAGTTTTAAACTTTGTCACAGAGAAGAATAGGTGAATTTTCAAGACAAAATAGGGAATGAATAGCTTATAAACTGATAAAAATTACTAACAGAGCAGTGGCAGCTTCTCTGTTCTGATCATTAATGCAGCATGGCTTCAAAGTCAGTTGTGTACTTCTGAAATTTTTTCACTGCTTTTTAATCTGCACAAGATGTTGCTAAATCTGAAAGTAGAATCACCTCTGGATTTTGTATGGCATTGCACAAAGCAAACAGAAAAAAAGGGTATGATAAGATCTAATTAACTCTTTAAATATTCAAGAGCTCTTACCTAGCTTCAGGAATATGTGAAATGCTGTGTACTGCAGAGGCTTGCACTCCCTGTCTCTGTTTCTCTCTTTATAGAAAGGTTTCTCACACATATGTAGGGAAAATATACTTCATGTTAAGATTCCTTGTCTATGCAAACATGAATATGCTTTGAGAAGGAACATTTTAGCTTAGAATGCTGTTTGGGAGTTCATAGTGTTGTTTGCTTGGTAATCATCTAGTGTAATCATCCTATATCAAGAAGAAAATAAACCAGTCTAGTTTCTGAACAAGTAGCTCTATGTCTGTCAGTAGAAAGGAAGAGATTATAAAAAGGAGAGGATATGCTCCTTAAAAATTGCTTTATCGCTTGCTAGACTTTGGTGGCCACCTGAAAAGATTCACTTTTTAGTTACCTATGTACAACCTTTCCTCAGTGAAGCGGTTCAATGGGTGCACTTGATTCTGTTAAATAGTTAGATTAGACATCTAGTTCACATTCCCTGACTGTGTACAGATAAGTCACATGTAGTCGTAGTTTATAATGAGGACTACAGGAAAGCAGGGGATGCAGAAATCTCTGGCCTGTGTAATGTCATTAAAGACAAGTCCTTGAGTACTGTGAGTTATTCACATTGGCTTGAAGTTCTTGGCTGTCTGATATACAGCTGACAAGACATCAAGAAATGAGACCCTCTGTTTTTGAATTACATCAAACCCCTGTATCGCAGACTAACTAAACTCCTTAGATCACAAGAAAGATGCACAATCACCAAATTTATAAATCATCCATCCATGCGATTACAGCAGTCTATAAGCATTTGGCAACCTTCAGCCTAAAAAGAGCCTACTGGATTCAAAAAAGCTGAAGGATCCATCTGTGACATGGCTGTCAAAGTGGTGTGTCGCTGTGATTTGGGGGGGCCAGGTGTCCCCAGGCTGCCTTCGCAGCCCTCAGTGACACGGACCTGGCTAGCCATGCTCAGATTGTTCATTGGCCTGCCGAGCTCCGTGAACCGGCAGAGTGAAGAGACTGAGATACGTAGCAAGCACAAATCTGAAGTTTATTAGCTACAAAGGTATCCTACTAATGTATCCACTGTTTAAAAGTTTCCAGGGGTTTATATATCTTTTAGGAATTTTACAATTTGTGCGAATTACTAAAGGGATTCACAACCTAACCAATCCCTAAGGAATTTTACATTCAAAGTCAGCCTATTAATGTTAAGAGAAAATGGACCAGTAGTATTACAAAAAGATAACAGAGGGGTCTACATTCCAGTTCTAAATCGTCACCTAGCCAGCAGTTTCTTATCTCTATGAAATTATTCTCCATGGGGGCCTTTCTAGGGATTCAGGCAGATTGTCTGTTTAGGGAGCACTTTCTGCTCCCTCCACAGTGGTGCAGTGTCTAGGGTTCATGCTCTAGCTGATCATCACATAAGCATTCTCACCCCATCTGAGTTGTTAACATAGCAAACACATTGCATTTACTGTTGCTGTACCAATGGTTTTGGCCACAGTGACAAATCATATCTGCTGCTTAACTGCATGTGTGAAGATACAGCCGAGTTCCAGCTCAACAGGGAATGACAGACTATTTCAAGTCTCTCCACATCATTTTTCAGATTGCACACAGTGATAAAGAGGACCCTAACTTCTTCAATGTAAGGGACGAAGCAGCAAAGAAATTGCTAATTATAGAAGACAGAACTTAGCTGCTGCTAGCAGGACTGGGGAAGTCTTCAGTCAGGGCAGAGGGAAAATACTGAAAATGCAGCAGCAAATATGGGTTTAGAAGAAAGAGGTAGGAAAGGGTATTGCTTGGGTAGTAGTCTCTTGGAAAACTCCATAAATATGTGTCTCTTGTTCCCCCACTTGGGAGTTAAAGATGTCAGATTTCTATTGTGAAATTGCAATGAATGGAAGATGTTTGCATATATCAGAAAGTGGTACATATATATATATTCTCAATATGGACCTTCCAGCATGAAAGTCCAGGACAAAATTCGTTACCATAAATATCTCTTTCAAAATATATTAGAAAGTCTGTTTTCAGAGTGCAAAACTGCAATAAAAAGCCATTTCCCTGGCAATTTCCCCTGTGTTTTATTTGGAGTAGGAATGTATGGTTTTGTCTGTTTGGGATATTGAAGAAGCAGCTCATGTCTCCAGAGGTAATTGAAGCATTGGAATTTATTTTGAAGTAATGAGCTTGGAAGAAAAGGATGGAGAGAGAGAGTTCTGTCATAGTTGAAGGTCTTACAGAAGGAGGGAAGGATGCTGAGAGTTGAAGAAAAAGTGAGACTGCCAGAAAAAGCAAGGGCAGCATCCTGTCTGACCTTTCCTTCATGATCAGTGGGACATCTTCTCAGAGTGCTGTATTCTTTTTATTTTTTTAGATCTCCCTCCACCATCCAGTGCCCTTTTGCCTCCCCTGCTGTTCTCTGTAGCAATTTATTGTCCCAGGGAGAGAACCAAAGAACAGCAGGCAGACACTGTTTGGTGCATTGTGAGATCCAGTATCATCCACACTGAAGTGTAAAGAGCATCATGAGTTCTTCTGGGTGTGTCGTACATACTTTGATCTTTGTAATTCTCAGTATCTTGTTTATAAAAGCATTGGTTTTAACCCAGGTTGTTCTTGTTATACTTTAATTATAAGCTCTTTAAGAATATAGCTAATACTAGCTAATTTTCATTGGCAATGCTAGACAGTACAATAACAATTTGATGTGGCTTGCTAATGTTCAATTACAGTAATTTGTTTAGCGAGTTGAAATGCAGCATTAGGAAAAAATGTGTACTATTGTTTCTTTTCCTTTATGCTAATGTTTGTGAAATGTTAATAACAATCTTATAGTTGAGAACTGCTTTCTTCAGTCTTCCGTATTGTCTTATGCTTCATTTTGTGACCGTCCCCATCGTATTAATTTCAGAAAATTAAAATTCTTAAGAAGTTCCATGCATTATTTTTAGTTCTGAAATGGTTGTCATCCAAAATTGGGTAAAGAAAAAAAAAAAGTCTTGCTCAGTGCCAAATTATATTTCTTTAAATTATCTAGGGTCAAAGTAGCCTAGAAGTTAACATTTCCTTGCTTGAAAGAAGCCAATGATTACTTACAATACTCAAGCATGCCCCCTTTATCTGATTTCAGAGTGATGATCAGAACAACTACTAGTTACATCACTCCTTCATGGACTGTTCGGTGGTTGAAACAAGATTTAACAAAAATTAACTGCAGAAATAATCCTCTTGCAAAATGTATTTAACTATACTTGAATATGCAAGTGCATGACCACTTCCTAACTTACTAATATTGGAAAGATAGAGTTAAATTTTGGAGTTGCTGCTAAAAGTCCCTCTGGAAAATATGATCCTAAGTAATTAAAGAAAACAAAGATTATTAAGGTAGCAGTCTTAATTTCTGACCTGAAGATCTTTAAGCAAAGTCTGTGTAAACAGCACACATTATGTACAGAGAACCAACCTCAGAAGTGAGACTTTAATAACTGAATAACTAATTCAGTGTTTCTCAACTGGCAATGTTTTTTGCTTTTAATGTATCTCTTCTCCCATTTACAAGGACAAAAGTGACTAAATGGTTACCACTATCCTGTGATATATTTGTGTGAAAGGCTTCAATTTTCAGTGTCGGAGGGTCATGCCTCTTGACATGACCCAAAACCTAGTGTTAAATGATTTTTATCTGCTTTCTTCCCAGGAACATGAATTCAGCTAGAAGAGGAATTTGGATCTTTCTGGCTCTATGTGCAACACCAGGATTACTTAGATAGGAGGCAAAAACACAGCTGGGAAAGCTTTTGTATATGCTCTTAAGAGGGAAAATAAGTGTTTGCTTATCTGCTGTGTTTAGTTGAGTCAGAATTGTAATTGTTCAAGTTTTCATTCCCAACTGCTTTTGTAATTGGAACAGTGTTTGCAGTGTGTTTAGTCTTCTTGGGCTTCACTGTGTGCATTAATCTAGCTTTATGAAGGATCTCCATTTTGTATTGTTTCATCATATTTTTTTTTATAAGAAACAAAAAGCTCCCCAAATAAGCCCATCAGGAAAGGCTATGGGCTTTCAAAAGAAAAAGAAAAAGGGAAAAAAATGAAAAAGGAAAAAAAAAGTAAAAAGAAAAAGGAAAAGAAAAACTAAAAATAAAAAGAAAAAAAGAAAAAAGAAAAAGAAAAAAACGGAAAAGAAAGAAAAAGAAAAAGAAAAAGAAAAAGAAAAAGAAAAAGAAAAAGAAAAAGAAAAAAAAGAAAAAGAAAAAGAAAAAGAAAAAGAAAAAGAAAAAGAAAAAAAGAAAAAGAAAAAGAAAAAGAAAGAAAAGAAAGAAAAAGAAAAAAAGAAAAAGGCCAAAAGTATGAAAAGACCTTTAAAGATAGAAGAATTTACACCAGGGAAAAGAGGTTCAATTCATGCCACTGTTTTAACAGATATAGAGGATTTCACTTGACTTGTGATCTTTCGACACAAGCCAAGATTTTTGTAGAGGCTTTCTATTTTGGATAATAAATCTATGTTGAACAAGTAAATGCACCTTGTATCTAGATACAAATGCCAATTTTATGGTGGAAAATGTAGTGGGTTATGTATAGTAATGGTTGTTGATGTCAAGGTTAAAAATAAATTGATTAGTTCTGAAAATTATGGTGAATGTTGTTATGGGAATATATAGGGAAATCATTAACTGGGGGATGTGAATGGATCTACATGTGGAACAAACTGAAATGTGACTTTAAATTATTTAGCTGGATTCTTTTTCTATCTCTTTTTCTATCTATCTGTACAAACAAAAGAACATATAGTATTAAAGAAAGAGGGAGAGTCCAGTGTTTAAATAAATTCCCCCATGGTCATAATCTAACATCTAGCATTGGAAAAATAAGAAGAAATATTACTTGAGGAAAAACTATTCTGTAAATAACTAACACATAGTACTGCATCTTTTGCTGAAACTCTTACTGCCTGTAGCTGCTGCAAAAACTGCACTAAATGAGAACACTTATGGGTTTCATCTTTGCTGCAGTGTTTTGGTTGAATTTTAAATTTTTTGAGATATTTTTTATTTCATGTTTTTGATATTTCCCACATTTAATTTCTATCCAAACAAAGCATGAGCCTTGAAAGTTTCATTTGCTAAGGCATTGATTATTTCCTTTTTAATAAATAGAAAAATACATCATCTATCACTGCTATTCACAGAACATTAACTAAGTTTTAGTTTATCCAAATTTATCCTGAGGTGCAAGTAATTTTTAAACCCTGTACTAGTCAATCAAGTCCACCTTAAAATTCAGATCATCTATTTTGCAGGTTTCTCTTAGTGCTATTTGTCAGAAATTTTAAAGTCACTTGGAAATTTGTACACCATGGTAAGCCTGGTTACACCATGGCTATCAATTGCCATTTTTTCTATTTCTGCACCTTTTTTTTGCCACTACAGTCATTCTCTCCTGTTTCTATACATACTTTCTCCTTCTTGATATGATTCATGATGACTATTTTTAAAACATATGGTGATCATTGTGCATCATGCATATGAGATCCTTTACCCACATCTGAGATTATGAAATGTTTTGAGAAAAACTCCTATTCTTTCTCTGTATCCGAAAATGTCATATATCACTTCCACGAACACATCTCCTCACATCCCAGTGCTTCTAGGACCTTTGGAGCCAAATTGTTGTGCAGATTTACACCAACTGTAAAAGTAAAATAATTTCTTTTTAATGTAAAATATATTCATCTATTGTTAAGAAGATCCAAAGAATGGATCTTATCCATTTTTTCCCCCTAAAGTCAAACTGAGTGTATCTTATGTTGTGTGTTTCCAGTAACTGATTTTGAACCTATGTACGCTTTCAAAGGACTATGATTTATAAACTGTTTTCTTACTTTGCTAATTTTTTGTAGTGGATCAGGGGGTAGAAATATTGAGGATGTATAGGAAATTGGGCTGGCTACTTGCTGGCTGGGGAGAAATTCATATTAGCTACTGTCTACTTCATCTCCTCTTATTGTTTGGAGTGGAAATTAACCCTCCAATACCTATAGTGCCATGGAAAACATAATCTACTTTTTTAATAGCTTGTAGATCAAATAGCTCAACTCTGGGGAATGGGTTCCAATAAAGTTCCATTTTGTTATGCTGGGCAGCAAATCCATATTATAGAAGCTATCTTCATTATTCATTGATATTTTCCTAACTTAAAGTTTCCTTCAAGTAGTGTTAACATTTGATGATGGAAAATGAAGGCCAATAAGCTGTACAGGGTACGTGCTTTGTAAAATGAATTGGCCTCTTGGGAATAGAAGAGCTACAACTTCAGTGATAACAATTATGTTTTTATGGCCCAAGACAGAAATAAAATATTGAAATGGGAAATTAATGCAAAAGCTTAGTAGGAAAATTATCAAAAGCTTAGAATCAGACCATGTAAAAATCACTGTAATATATCAAAGAATCAGTTTATGAATGATCAGTTACAGAGAACCTGAGATTTATAAATAAGGCTATACTTTCTCATTCTCCTAACCTCAAATACTAGCAAAAAAGTATTTTTAATAAAAATGTACATTATGTAGGGTTTTTTTCTCAGGTTCAATTTTCCTTGTTGCTTAAGGTAATAATTGAACAATGAACAATTCATGAGTCAAAGACCACTTCAGTTTCTAGTTTAATGATGGATAGACAATGATGAAGAGATATTATTTGGACACTGTAAGCTTCAGAGTAATTTATGCTATATTAGATGTGATACTGCTGTTTTTAGTCTGCAGAAGTTGTCAAAGCAAGAAAACAAAAATCAGCATAAGATGAGAGTAGGTTCTTAAAAAATACTTAAAGAACATCTGCAAATCTGTACTGTGGTAATGCTCAAAAATTTAAATAACCCTCTTCTGGTCAGTGCTGGCTAGTGTCACTTTGCTTATTTATTTATTTATTTTTAATTTTTTTATTTGTTATTCTGTTGTTCATTTGAATTACAAATGAGTCTATGATGACTGGCAACAGTTAGCAGTTGTGTATACAGGGATGCAATATGCTTCATAACCTTTATTAAGAAAAATTTCCATAAAATCCAAAATTGTATTAAAAATTCCCAGTTAACTCACTGCCCATAGGAATTAAATTAATCCTTTTTTGGCTTATTTAATCTGATTAAACTTTTCATGCTCTAGTGTCTGCATGTATATTTCCATGTGCAGTGTGTGCATATGCCATGTGCAGGATAGAAAACCCACTTTTAAGCAATTTTAAGCTTCCAGTTACTGAGAGGTAAACCTTTGGTTTCCATGAATGCATAGAAGGTGCCATTCACTTGTGTATATCTGACTTTACAGATGTGCTGGAAAGACTCTCATATGTATTAGAATGGAGAGAAAAATATTAATTTTTGTGTCAGAAAGCTCCCATCTCAACTCAGGGTGACTACTGTACTCTGTTTTGTATGAGCATATTAAATCAAATAAGCATATAAATAATGTCTCATCCTACTTAAAATATTTAGAAGTGTGAATGATAGCATTAAAAGATGTGTCTTCTCAAGGTCTGGCAGAATGATTGTGTCAAAGTGAGAAGCTGAAGACAGACATATCAATAGTTCCTTACACTTCAGCATTGAAACAGCATATGAATAGTAAAGAAACATTTTTCAAGGAAAGCAAGTTCCTACCAAATTTTAAGGTTATAAAAAAGGCAGAGATATTTTAGGCTTTCTGGACAGTGCCTGGGGAAAGATTAGCACTTTCAAACACGATGTACTTGACTCAGCAAAATGAGTAAGGAACTGCCAGAAGCCAATTCTTGCTTATTGTCCATTTAGACACATAATAGGTGATGGAAAGTGTTGAGATGAGGAACTAATTTTAAAACTCAAGTCTTAGAACTTCACAGGAATTCTCTTGAAATCCCTAATTTGAGCTGTTGTTTCATTAATAGATATCTATGTAGACTCTCTAAAAAGCAGACAGTTTTCAAAAAATTTGAGGTGGTTTCTTTGGATTTTATTCAGTGTGCAGCTGCTGTCTCTAATTTCACACTTGCAGGCTAGCAGTGATTCTGTTCACAACATGAAGTGACTAAATTCTGCTCAAATCCCTTCAGACACATGGGGGTCAGGGAAATTTATGTTTACTTGTAGTGCTTAAAGTGTCCCCTTTCTCTTCTTAAAGGAAAGATATAAGAGTAAGCTAAAGTCACATATCCCTGTCTTTAGTAATTTTTCTGTCTCTTATGCAGTCCTGAACACTGATTGCTTGAGAGTTTTTTACCAGTAGGGATGCTGTGGGTAGTTTAAGGAGTTGATGTAAGAGATTTATCTTTAATATTGTTAGTTGACAACTCTGTTTATTTGAGAGAATAAAGAAACATGATGTTAACTTTTCAGTAAAACAGGAACTGCTGCTGAAAATTGCCAGTTGAGCAGTGGTCAGCCCAAGATGGCAGAAGGCAATTCTTGATTTTTCAACAGCCAGATTAATGTTAGTTTTGTGGGAAATTTTTCACTTATTTCTTATTTTGCATGTAGTTCACAGAAAAAACAAACAAACAAAAAAACCACAACACCCTAAAAAAAGAAAAAAAAAGAGAGCTATAAAAAGATACAGTAGAACACCTCATCAATAGGTGGAAAATAGTAACCCCCCAACATTGATATATTCAGCATTATGTGTTTAATAGGAAGCTGTTACTATTGATTTATTTTTTTTAATTCACCATCCATTAAAATGGTTTGCCTTTGTATAATGCTTTTCTTTTGTCAATATGTTTCAGCAATCTCCTTCTATCTGATCTGTGCAATACTTGGTGTTAACACAGATCAAAGTGTATCATATGTTTCACAGTGCATAGTTTAATGAAATGTGACTTACTTAATTTTTAGCAATTTAAGCATCCAGGAAAGTGTCATCCAGGGGTGCTTGTGTCAGGCATTCAGGTGGAACATTGAGCATATCTGAATGAGAACTGTGAAAGAAGGGTTGGGGCCACCCTCCCTCATGTGGAACGTGAAGGGCTGGCTCATGCAGCCACACATACACCAGGCCACTGAGGTGGAATGAAAATATCTGATTTTGAGATGTGTGGTCATTTAAGGCTTTTGTCTCCTACCTAAAGGCTAAGTGATAGAAATCCATGGCATTTCATGGGGTCAGCTCCAACACCATCCCTCGTTCTGAAAAGTGCTCAATGTTATCATAGTTGCTCTGATTATCTCCTGTGGCTTTAAGAGGAAAGTGTGAGAGCAGATTTTTTTTGTTCTTCTTTTGTTGTGTTAAACCATGAGGCAAAATCTTTAGTACTAATTATTTATCTCTGTGGAAGTTATGCTGGCCTTGTACTAATGCTGTCTGCCAACCATCCCATAGAGCAGCGGTGGAGGGCTTCGTCTATTATTTAAGGGATGAGAGGAGATATGTTTTCTTTTTGTCTTGCTTTATTTTGTCTTTGATGGCTTTATTTTGCTATTCATTTGCTACACTAGTTCAGGAACCCTCGAGAAACAATACTATTCTTCACGTCAAGTCACTCCTTAAACACAGAAGTTATCTTTGTTGTGACAGTGTGGGTTTGCTCTTGCGTGTGAGTGTACTGATAATCAACAGGCTGTTCATTTCTCTTGGCTTCAGAACCAGCCTAATCAGTTCATTATTGAGCTTAACTAAAGTGCTCTCTACCACTCTGCAAGAAAAATACTTCTGAAGCAAGCAGATGGGCACTTGACTGCCTTTGCTCTCAATATGTACTGTGTGCTGCACTTTAGTTGGATGGCTGGCAGTGATCCCAGCCTCTTCCCTTCCTGAGAGCCTGTATTGCTCCATTTCATGTTCATGGCTACTGAGGTTTTACATGTTCATTAAATAATGCAAGACTGAGGATGACACATATATGCATGTAGACACAGAACCTTAAAACAAAAAGGGTTCTTACAGCAGTTTAACTTTTAATAATATTAAGCAAATGGAGACTGAAAGCAAAACACTTACTGGAGAATAAATTAAGGGTAAATTGAATATTTTTATTAGTTTTTCTCTGCTTTCTAGGTCAGCATCTCATACAGAAGACTAAATCATTATGACAGGTAAATGCATTTTGCTGTCTAATTGTTTGAAATAGCATGATAAGAGCCATAATGCTACAATAAACTTGCTTTGATGATTGAACTAGATATATTTTTATCACTTCAATATTAGCCTCTACAAATTTTCCCCTCCGTCATTCAATAGAATTTCAATATTCTTTCCTCACTCATTTAAAAACAAAACAAAGCAACTCTTTGAATCCCTTCACACACACCCACATATCTATGCTTGCAGGAAAAATCTAAGCAATAAAATATTATTATTATTATAATTATTTTATTAAAAAATATAAGCAGGTCAAAGTAATCACCAGCTGTGGATTCAAGTCCAGCATTCTACATTATTGTTCTGGTGTTTGATTCATTAATGAGGAGTAGCTGTAAAAAAAAAAGTTAGTTTTATTTCAGCATCAGTGAGTTACTTTTTAGACAAACAATGTTAAAAATGCTTTAGCATTGATACAGTTTACTGATTTAGCAGTAATGCAACTTTTGTTCATCAAGGACATTCATAGTCTCAGAGTTTACATTTGGATGAACTTGGAGGTCTTTTCCAACTTAAATGGTGCTATGATTCTATATAAGCCAATGCTACAAACAAGAGAAAAAGAGATTATGTCCTCTGTCTATTGCTTCAGAATGTTTGTCATTGAAAGGTGGTTCATATCTAGTGTAAGGAATAAATATGTGCAGATAAATATGTTATTAAGCAGTAAAGGAGTTTATGATGGCATAAGGTGTATCACTTAAGCTGGTAATTCTTTCATTTTCATAGTAATGATTTAGGTAAAAGAGTAAAAGTTATAAAAAATAAGACTGTTAGCAAAACTGCTATGTTACACATAGTGTAAAGTGAAAAAGCTCATTATTCTTTGTCTGTTTAGAAAGGAAATACTTTTAGAAACATGTCAGTTTCCTAATTTTCAAGACATTAGGAAAGAATATTCTGAAAAAGTCAAATTATCAGAACAATTCAGAATGAAATGTTTTATTATTTGGAAGAGTATTTCTAAGAATTATTTTAATATTATGCAATATAAGATAAAATGGTTTCATAGCCTCATGCTTCTGTCTGATTTTGAGTGTTCCCTCCATATTTTTTTATAATGGAAAACCTTTTACTAGAAGTAAGTAAGAAACGCAGCAGCTGCAGGCAAATGCTTTCAGTCAAACTGAGATGTGCTGTTTTTGTGTAGTCCATCATCCTGACCTGGAAAAAATATTTGAATGTGAATGTGAATTCTTCTTCAGAGGAACTCTGATTATTGCTCTATAGATCAACTTCATCATCTTTCATCATTTAAGATCCAATCCAGAGGTCCTAGCATTAACAGGAGTATTTATTCAGGCTTCCATCGGCTTTGGATCAGGAGGCAAAAAGGAGTTTCAAGTCTCATTATTCAGTGAGAACTAGTGGAGTTTTTTTTCAAAGTGAAGCAGATATTGCTCTGCTGTGTGAAACTATTACATGGTCTTCTAAACATTTGGACCAAGTCCTGGAATTGTTGTACAAGGTTCTGGCTTAATATGCAAGCCACATTGGCTAACCAAGTGTGAACCTAAAAATCCAGTGAAATTTTATAGCCTACTAATTCTGGCTAACCTCTTTAACCTTATTTCATGTCTAGCTAATCAATAAATATTGTGCTGGTGGATTTTTTTTTTTTTTTGATGTGCTTACCCAGAGAAAGCAGTTTCATAATTAGTCTGAAGTGGCTCCGGTATAAACATCTTGACCACTTGACTCAAGGCTTCTCCACACCATGAGAATGTAATTTTTCAAGCCTGAAAATGAGAAGTGGATGCTAGTCTGGACCTGGGTTTTTCTTGATATAGGAAGGGGAGAGAAATGGCAGGGCTGCCTAGAAAACAAGGACAAATCGGAGAATGATGGTTTTGGTGCTTCTGCTGCCCTGCAAAAGAGAGAAGGGGATAAGGATGGTGTCTCAGCTGAGTCTGCTGGCTTGAGGGGGGCTGGAAATAGGTGCCCTGAATCACAGCCTAGCCCCTACCTCAGCCTCAGCAGTGGCAGCAGCAGACCTCTTTATGTCTAAGGTTTGCTGCCAATACAGATGATGTTTGTACCATGGTTGTTTACTCATCTGTTTTCTGAAGCAGCCACCCACTTTGTCTGTGCCTAAAGTTTACTCTGTTGTTCCAAAACTAATTCCTTTCTTGTTTTGTTTTGCTTTAAGAGGTATTCAACATTCATTTATCTCCTTGCAAACTCAGTTGAAAAGACACATGGTTTTTAAAGACTTTACAAATACTTTCTGGGGATTGATCCTATATTAACATTGTAATGACATTGCTGGGTGGAGGAAAAAAAATATCATTGTGGTTCAGAGATCTTGAAGTCTATCAGAGATTTCAGAGAGCTTTAGCTCCAGAAAATCTGGGAAGATTTGCAGGAAAAATTCTCAAAGCAAACATTTTACAAAGAATCAGTAACAACTTAATCCACATTAATTAGGACAGCAATACTATATGTACAATTAAGTGGTGGTGTTAAGGGGTGAATACTTCTTAACATTTTGTTCAGATTGTGTTGAGTAATTATGTACTTAAATAATATTTTTTTTTACTCAATAAACATTTCTTCATTATACAGGATTCCATCTATGAAGCCTGGAAGCTAAAATACTTAGCATTAAACTAACACAAAATTTGCAAAGGATTGAAGTATACTTATAATTTTCTTATTAGAATAACTTCTAAAGAATTCATATATCTTTGAAGTAATTGCTTTTATTTATGTTCACATTATTGTCCATTAAAAAGTTCCAGGCATAATAAAATATTTTCTAGGACTTTTACTTCTTTTAATGATATATGATCAATTTCCAGAAAAATCTTGTCTTTTCTATAGAGAGAAAATGCCTGAAGTCACAATGGGTAATCTTCCTTCATAAAAAATAATAAAATTGCGATGAAAACCAAACCTTTGCATAACCAGGATATTTTGACAAATCTGATTGTTTCAGATGTTCAAAATTATGATTGTAAGCAGGTGTCAGGGAGGTATAGCAAAATTATTTTTTCCTCCATTCATTGCATAGGAAAGAATTAGAAAAATAAAAGCTAGGGAGATTGATTTTTGCTGTCTGTGATGCAGTAATTCAGTAAAATTGAAATCTGACATTTGTTGACTTAAGATTAGCAGCAGTCAGGAACAGGGAGAAAACAATTCATTATGCAATTTTCTTTCTGACTTATGTTCCTAATCCCAGTAAAATGTCAAACTGAAGGTGAGGAAGAGCAAATCTCCTGTGCAAGAATGTAAAGAGACAAGCTCCTGCCATGTGACCAACTCTTGCCATGAATACTTGCAGAACATCATTTTTGCTGACAGTGGAGCAGTGGTGCTGTTTTCATGCTGGTAAATCCAAACACACCAAATGAATTCTGGTGATATTTACTGCTCAGGTCTCAGCTTTTCTTCTTCAAGTCTCATGTGTAATACTGTTCCTGATTCCCTGATTCCCAGGCAACATACAGTGCAGATGCACTGAAGTGAGCTATTTGGGCAACTTCTTTCAGGCTGACTCCCTCAAGAATAGCTGCCATACAGCTTGTGCTTCATTCCTTTGTTATAAAATACAGCACACACTGTACGTGGCTACAAGAAACATAAAAAAATTAGCTAAACAAAAACCTCCCTGTCTTATAACCCTTTGCACCCCCTTCCCCACCAATTTTTTGCTTAAGCCTAATGACCATTAAACTGCCTTGGAAATATGGAAATATGAACCTACATTAACATCAGCTAAGTGCTGTCACAAAATTGATGCAGGTTATGCAGTTCTTATGATCTGCTGGATATTAATCTGTTTTGAAGGCAGGATAGAGCACTTCACTCAGGAAGTCTGCTCTTTACTTATTCCTACCTTTCTGTTTGCTCAATGTGAAAAAAAATCCTTTACTGCATTTTTTTCTTTCAAATCCACCTGAAAAAACACAGTGCTTTTGAATTTCTTTTGCTTGTTTACTTTTTCCTTTTTGCTCTTAATGTGATTTGGATAGACAACATATTTTTTGCAGCATTATGTGTTTACAAGTTAGTGGGTGTTTGTGAAAAGGTTGTTTTGTTTAATGCTGCTCTAAACGTCTTTTCTCCTTTTTGTTGTGAGAACTCTTAATTTTTGCCAGAAGAGAAGGAGAGAACTTTACAAACATAGCTTTTCATCAAGTTAGATCCTAGGTTTCTGCTAAGAAGTCTATTCCAAGAAAGGCAAACTCTTTCCATAGAAAATCACCTTACCAAAACCACAGTTATTCATCAGAAAAGCTTTGGATGGAAACATTTCATCCAGTCTAATTTCCTTCTGCACTAAGAGCTATCTTCAATGCACAGATCTTTGAATGCCTTCCAGTTATATCCCTCAAAGATTAGAGATGTACCCCTCTCTAACAGTTGCCTCATTTGCAATTGCCTGATCAGCCTTCAACCCTCAAGCAAAAGTTCAGTGTTTCATAACATTAATTTCATATAGCCAACTTAAAATGTGGGAAAACTGAAGACATTCTGTTGAAGCAGCAATGATGTAGCATCCACTACTTTTATATTTTTATGTTCTTCATTATCTTATCAGTTTACAAAAAAAAAAAAAAAAAAGAAGAGCAATGAGGGAACATATTTAATGGTGCTTGCCTTTTTCTCTTTCTAACCACTCCTTTCAAAGTTCTGTTTTTTAATATTTTAATGCATTAATTTTATTTAATACAAACTTAATATTTACATATTTTTTCAATATAGCAAACAGAATCTACATAATTCTTTGTTGCAGCCATCTATCACGCAATTATATACACACTCTTCATTGTGCACTCTACAATAGGGAGATAGCACAAAATTATAAGATATGCATGACTTTGAATGATATTTTTACTAGTGGCTAGTGTGGTATTCATTGTAATAAAATATTTTTAAATAGTGGGTTCATGGTGTAAGGTGGTTACTGGCATCTAAGAATGTAAGAATAATAGGGATCAAAATGACAAGTGGGACTTAATTTTCATCAAGAAATTGATGTGTGCTTGAGGAAAATATTTTTACTTCTAAATTTAGAGATTTTTAAAGCACCTGTTTTCTAAAAACAACTATAAGGAATACAGCAAAAGGGAAGACTAGAAACTACTGTTGCTAAAGCCAAATGCAGTATGTTAGATCCATGGCTCAGTAATCAGCACTGGAATCTTTCAGAAATATGCATAAAATTACAGATTCTGCACAGGTTCCTCAGCTTTGTCTCATTCAGACTGGATAGGCATGTTAAAACACAAATTATTAGGCTTTTCTATTCCTGGCTACTTTTACTTTTTGAGACATCCATTTCTGCCTCAGTTCTCATGTTGTAAGTGTAGTTTCTTGATAAAGGTGTCTGGCAAATTTAATGACATTCATCATGAGCGAGTCAGTGAGACTGTATAACCCTGAAAAATGGAAGACAGAATTACACAGGAAGATACAGATCACATTTGATCACATTTTTCATGTGCACAGAACGAGGAAGAAACATTACACTGAGCAGAACTGTTTGAACACCATTTTGAGCCCAAATGAATTTGTTCTGTTGAGTAGTATGGTGTATTAGTTTGAGGATTTTGTGCTTTCATGTGCTACGTGACGGTCATCTCATGTAGAAGTGGAGCAGAAAAGGTGGATGACCATCCACACATTTTCTGAGGTTTCTCTACAGTGTTGACAGATCATTTACTAATTGATACCTTTGCTATTAGTGGCAAGAAGAGTGATTAATCTTTGCACTGAGTTGCTATGGCACACCGCCGTCCTTAAATTTCACACACTTTGAGAGTCAGTCTTTCTAAAGAACAGCGTTACTCAGTGATCACTCAGGACTTGCTTCATTTGGCACAAAAATTTCATCAAGTGTTCAGGACTTTAGCTAAGTCTGGACCTCAAGAGGCATGAGAATGGTAGGAGAAGTAACTATTGCTATATGAAATACCATGGCTTGTACAGCCAGAAGAAAAAAAAATAAAAATTTAAATCCTATCTTAATGACTGACAGAGAAGAAATACGAAGTCTTGTACAGGATGAGAAAAAGTAGGCACCATCTGCTACTCTGTGGAGTAGGATTATAAAATACGTCAGTCATGCCATCGATAAGAAAAGCAGAGAAAATGCTGCATGTCACGGCATCTGTTATCACAGGTAGAACTTTCAGGGAAGAAGAAAAATGCCTGATATAGTGCTGAGAAACTGCTGCTGGTGGTTATGTGACTCTTGGCACTCCTGAATGTTCAAGCTCTAGATTCCAGGGAACAGTCTCCATCCTGATGGAGGAGTAAGCATACAGAGAAATGCAAGGGAGATCTAATATTTATCTTAGTCTTTGTCAAGAAAGAAAACATTACATATTTCTGCTCTAAGAATTTATTTTTCCCATGTAATATCATATCCATCCTATTTCTAAACTAATGGCTTTGTGTCAAGAGTTTTCCTTAACTTAAAAGTTTTACAAATGTTGAAAAAGGTATTAATTCTGCATCTATTCAGAGATGCAGATGTTTGCTATCCATGGCATTCAGGTTCTCAAGAGAAATGCATTCAGCACAGCAGCAGGGTTATTGGTAGCATGCTTTCAACCAGAGTCTGGCCAAGGTCAGAGGACAGAAGGCCAGACAGATCTTCCAATGGCCAACAGCTTCATGTGCAGAGAACAAGGCAGATTAAAGAGCAAGGCTAGGGTGCTTAATACAGAGGTTTATGTGATACCCAGTTGAGTCCTCTTAGTGCTCTAGAAAAAGCTTATCTATTTTATTTTTCTTTGATAAGGCCTGGATCAGTGATGCTGGACTGTTGAGTTAATATGGGAAAACTGAAAGTGGAGATAATAATAACAATATCAATTTGGTTTCCCACTGCGATTTAATTTGCATCCTTTGAGGGATGAAATTTGGAGTACTTATGCAGGATGCTTTGTCCATATCTTGTCATCTTGTTTTCTAGCCTCCTACTTTATAAAGAGCTGTATGGCTAAATTTTTGAGTTTCCAGAAATATATTTTTACTGATCACTTGTAAGAATGTGGCTTCTCTTCTTCCCTCAGTTCTTAGTGAATGATAGAAATTCATGAGAAGTCAAATGAATGATATTGTCCTCATATTTGATTGTGGCAGATGTTGGTTCATGTAGTAAGCTTCATAAGTTTGGGAATGCTAAAAGAAAAAAAGGACAAACCTTTAATGTTTTCTTCCTGTTGAACATTTTTGTTTAATCTTCTTCCACAAGTATAGCATATTCAAACCAGAGATAATTTTCCAGAGAAATACCAATTTCTGATGGTATTTACAGAACATCTAAAATTTTTAGAGATTTAGTTCCATGTGAAGCCATGGTAAGAGCGCTGCTGATCAGATCCTGACTCTGCATTGCCATTTACATTGATGTCATGTATCTGAGCTCAGAAACACTGCAGCCCATTTTTCATTAATGTAAGTCAGCAACAGACCCAGAATCATTTGACTCATTGAACAGTGGGTAGCATACCTGTTTTGAAATAAGGTAAGAGATTGCATTGCATTTCTCTTGACCCTGCCTTTGCCCTTTTAAATCTTTAGTTTTATTTTGTTGCAAATCTAGATATAGTGCTCTGTACAGTTCTGATTCTGTCTGCTACTTCTTTAAAAGCAGTTTCTACAGTAAACATAGAATTTTGACAGATTCATATAAGCTGATTCGAGAAAAAAAAATACAATTTCCAGATTATAGATTTCTTTATTGTTCTTAGAACAATAATACATAAGACCTAAGAGATATTTTGACATATGAATAAGAAAGAAACTCCTGGTCCCATTCCTAAGGAGACAAAAGGTGAAATAATACAATAACTGCCAAAAATAATAAAACCAACCAAAAAAACAATCCTCAAAATGAAAGACCTTTTGAATTTTTTAAAATTTATGTACATGCACATATATTATGGATACATCTATTAAATGTATTTTATATATATATATGTGGGGAAAAAAAGCTGTAAAATTTGCTAGGAGAATCTGGCAAATTTACAACTATTCATTCACAAATTGCCAGGAAATTTTTGACGGTACTCTGTTTTTCTTGAAAGAGAAAATATTCTGCCTTTCAGGTCCCAAAAGTACAGCTGGTCAAAAAAAGCTTTCTTTTCACTAGAAAATGAATCATCATTTATATGCCATTCACTAGGAGGACATAAATATGGAAAGCTAAGTTATCGCTTCTTTGAAAAATCCGTAATTTGAAAACCCTACTTTTTTCAGTGATTTGTATCTCAATAGGAAAGAATATCACATTGAAAAGAAGAATCTCTTTCTAATACATTTAGTTGGACAGTATAAGATTTCAAAGAGTATTTTGTTAATTTTATTCTTGGATTGTATTGCTTAGATATACACATATTTAGAGAAAAAAAAAGCACAAATTGCTTATATTAGAATTCAGCTTTTAAGACATAAGTTTAGAAAGCATCTGCAAAATGAAAATCTAAGGGAATAAGAAATCTGCAATAAATACTGAAGTTTATTGTAAAGAATATGTTTTGGATGACTTGGTAACTTTTTCCTGTGAAAAGTAGAATAATAAATGATCTTAATTTTTCTGTTTGGGAGATAGAAAATACAGGTAATAATGGAAAAAACAGTTGAAAACAAAAACCAAATAATTTATTGCCTATATTTTATATTAAATATTTGACAACCAATAATGATGGCGTTGGTGATCATGCGGATAAACATGGTGATCCCTTAGCAGCATTCCCTAACCCTTTGAACAAATATTAGGTCCTGTTTGACAGAGAAAAATCATTCTAAGTAATTATCTACTAGCACAAAGAGCAAATTTTTTCTTGACATTTGGAGTTTGAACATTGATTTTGACTTGACCATGACTGTTGAAGACACCTCCACACTTCTTGTGTGTCTGCAGAGAAGATACAGGACTGATGGATCCTGCAAGAAGGATGGAGAATGATGGTTTACAAGGCCATGTAGTGGCAGGGCAAGGGGGAATGGATTCATCCTGAAAGAGAGCAGGTTTAGATTAGGTTGTAGGAAGAAATTATTTATTATGAGAGTGACAAGGCCCAGGAATAGAAGAGGTTGCCCAGAGAAATTGTGGATACCCCATCCCTGGAACTGTTCGAGGTTGTATTGGGCTCTGAGCAACCTAGTTTAGTGAAAGATGACTCTGCCCTCAGCAGGCATTGAAACTAGATGATTTTTAAAGGTCCTTTCCAACCCAAGCCATTCCATGATTCTATGTATAATTCTCAAAAGCATCTTTCATAAAACTTTGCAGACTTAATTAAATTCTGCATATTGTCAATTTTGTTAATTTTCTATTACATTTCTATTATATTTTCCATACCAGGGCAGTAAAAAATAAAACCTGAAAGCACAGATATGGTCTTTCCTGTGCTGTCTGTGATCAGCTGGGAGCAAGGCTTAATACATAGTTACTTAAGTGCTAAATTAACTCGTTATAGAAATATATTTTTATATATATCATCTAAGATATATTAAAAAAAACAGAGACATTGTAGAGTATTAGGATGATAAATAAAGAAAATGCATATGAATGTGTACATACATGTATATACACACATTTATGTATAGTATTCAGTCACATAAGTGAAGCTTGGGTCTTGTTCTCAGTACTAAACATATTTCCAGTAATAGACAAATTTTCCACCAGTTTATTTCCTATATGAAATTGTTAGGTGTGTAGTCAAAGGAAGGGAAACCGACATTGCAGCAAATTACCTTTATCAGAGTCGTGTAGTAAATCCGTGATTGATTAGTGTTCCCTTTCATAGTCAGACCACTGATATGTCCTTTATGTAGCAATGCTTCCTCCCCAGGAATAATAACAAAAATATCTGCAGTCTTGAAGGGCAGTGTTTAAAAATGGAATTGCTTATTTATGTTTTTTTTTTTAATGAATGCCACCTATTTTAACATTTATTATTTATGAAGAAAAAACTGGAAACCAAGTAAAGAAGTTTCAAGCAGTAAGCTGAAAAACTAAATAGAGATGTCAGTCAACTGGAAGTAGGGATTTAAAGTTCAGGTGAGCAGCAAAGGTGAGTGATAGAAGTTGTTATCATGGGGATCCCTTAAACAGCCCTCATTTGGAAACTTCATTAATTTATAAGGAATAATTTACCTTCAGAGATAATATAACGAATCAGTTATATCTTCTATACTTTTTCTATCAGTATATACCTTCCTTTGAATACAATACCTTGATAGATATTATTAAATTTGCTTTATTTTGCTTAGCTGTTATAGACAAGAATCTCTTTAACATTGTTGCAGTTAATTCTAGAAAGTCTTTACAAAGTATTAAAAACAATTAATATTTTCTGGTCTTTTTTTCTGGAAATTATATTTCTCAGATACCAGGAGGACTCATAATGATGGTATGAGAAGGTCTTCTCTATTGATTTATTGGTAAGTTTTATGGTTTTTTTACACTGTGGCATTGGAAGGTGTCTCATCACCTGGGTGAATTACACCATTTTTTTGGTGAATGGCTGCAGACTCAAATATGAGAAGGAATCTACTGTTACTCTGCTGTTGCAATGGGGTTTGTCAAAGTCCACAAGTGTGTTGAAATATTCTTGTAATGCAGAGCTCTTAGTGGAACAGGACTTAATTTATTAAGATGCTGTCCAAATATTTAGTGACCTTTCTGCTTTAAAGTAGGTGTTTATTTTTCAGAAATTTTGATAACAAATACTAAAAATAAGACTTCAGAAAAATTTGTATATATGATGCCAAATATCAAAATGGTGCCTGCCCCCGAATTAATGCTGTTTGATATCTTATTGTATATTTAGAGGATAAGCAAAGAATTAGTAGTTTCAAAGACACTCTTGTAATATAGAAAAGGGCTTAAATTATTGTGGCTTTATTTTTCCATAAACTGAACTATTTGAATAGAGTATTTAGGAAAACAAGACAACCTCTAAGAGAATTTATCATCCCACTGTTCCTTAATAAAAGGTGTGGGAAGATTTGGAGTAGGTAGTTAAGGTCTGTAGGGAACCATAATCTGAGCTGTCAGAAGTAAAGTATTGTTTTCTCCCTGTTCTTCACAGTTTATGTTTCCAGAAATGAGCTAAAATTCTCACAACTGTCATTTTTTTCTACCTTTGTAGATAATTTAAGTTGCAGACCCAAACCATATTACTAGAATTTTTTCTTTTATATTTTAAGAAAAAATAAATTAATTAAGTAAATTAAAGGTTTATACTAATTTCACTGGGTAGATTTTTATGCCAGAAACAGCATAAATGCTTAACAGAGACTTCTCGAAATAATTAATTACCGAGCATCAAGCCATAAACGGGTCCTGCACATCTTAGTCAGAAGCTTTATTAGGTCACATGGATGGTCATGTTCAGATGTATTTATTCGGAGACATGGGTGCCACTTCACAAGTGGCTCCAAAGGCAGACAGGGATTGAAGAATTCCTGGGACATAGCTCTATGCGCTGTGTTCCAGTTATCTGATGCACACAAAACCTCCTGGCATTGATAAACTGCCAGGTGCTAAACTACTGATATTGTTTCCTATGAAAGCCCAAATCAGTGCTAGAAAGCCTGGAAGTTGTCCCATTTCTCATGACATAGGGTTTAGTTTCATCCTGAGCACACTTCAGAGATTAGAGAAGCAGCTCACGGCTTCCTAGAATCTTTAGTGGTAGGAAAAGGTCCACCTTGAATCGTAAAGGTACGCTCTGAGGAGAAGGAACATCTACTATCAGCAAGATTTGTGGTTATAACTTTGCACTGACAAGTGACTCCCTCCAAATTCCTAACATTCCTGTGAGTGTGTAAGTTTGTACACTGTTCTTCTATTCGACCCAGATTAAATAGGTGGTTGTTTGTTTTACTTTTTATTTTTTTGAGAACTGGGAATATTTTCTATAAAAAGGAATGAGTGAGGGATTGTGCCCTTCAGTTGAGGTACTCAGTATGTGCAGCCTTGGAAAGTAAAGCATCACATGTCTAACAAGTTCACAGCTGTACTGAGGTACCTCTATGCATGTAGTCTTCTGTTTTTGTGGAAGCCCATTTCCAGATATGTGCCTCATGTACACAACAGAAATCAACAGCACTATCTCAAAGCTAGTTTGACTTCTTCCTATGGACTTCTGCAACCTCTAGTTGAAGATCCAGCAATCTTGCAGTTGTAGGCCATGGGTAGTAGATAACAAGACTCCAGAGGAAGGGAACACATATATTTTCCTCTTTCAGAAACTGCCTATGGTGTGGAGTTGAATTTTTAGAGCCACCTCTGATTATCAGGAAACTAAAAGAAGCTCGAAGTGGAAATCAAGTTTATGGCCTGAAATAAACGAATTGCTTACAGTGGGCAGTATAGCAAGCTGACTGTGATTTTTATATTGATTCACTCAAAATTTTTTATGGTTAATAAGCTGACAATGACAAGTACAATGAATATTATTCATATAATTAATAGTGATTTAGAGAGTATTTATCCATAATTACGCTAATGTTAAACCCTCCCAAGCAGTATTGAATAAAGATCTGAAGGCTATGTTTGAGCAAAATTGTATTGAACCCCAATTGTATCTCTTTGTCCAAGGTCAGTGTTAGTTTTTCAGTTTTTTAGTTGTATTACTGATTTTTTTCTGTTACTCTTTGCATAACATTGCCCTATTTGCCATGTCTATACTAAACAAAAAACTGGTTGAATCCCAAAAGCCCTGACTAAAGCTATATAAACCTCAATCTGTATAAACTAGAGTAGGTTCTGAAACAAAAAGTCCATAAAAAGGACTTATGTCTTCAGTGTGTCTGAGAATATAATGAGAAGTGATTTCCCCACTCTCTAAAGGAGTACATCTAAAGCACAACTAAATTTAATTTGGGTAAAATAGTGTTCAGGCTCACTAAATGCTCACCCAAAATAGATGAATGCTTAAAACAGGGAATTATCTTGGCATCTGTAAAGGAATTACTTGTTCTGCAATGAACTTGTAGTCACATTTTGAGAAAGGTCTCCTTCTTTTCACTACTCTTCTGGTAATATGGAGGATTATATAGCTCTTCTACCCAACAAGGCTGACAAATACTATTGCAAAATGCTAAATTGTCAAATAATATGGCAATGACAGCTTAGGACTAGAGCTTTGTACAGTCTCAAAAATGCACTAGGAAGATGTTCAACACATTTTGTGATCTCTACAAGAACAAGAATGTCCTGTAGGTCTTTGCTGCTTTCATATAGTGACACCTTTACATTTTATCCTGTACAGTTTAAAGAACTATACATATGAATGTTTCCAGTATGCAGTTTTGAATGCTTAGATTGTAGTGAATGGGGAATAATTTAATTTTAGATATGTGTGTATTTAATTATTTATTTATTTACTTACTTACTTAAATATTACCTAAACCTATTGCAATATGACAAATAAGATGAGTTTTCCCCCCAAAGATTTTCTGTATATAATGATATATAACCTACTCTGTATATAATTCTGTATATAAGAATATATAACCTATCTTCACTCATTGGAATTCCACCTTCCATGCTAAATTTTATCACAGTGACTTCCATAAGTTGCAGTGTAAAGAAACAAGCGTGGAACTCCTGAGAGGATGACATTTCTTTACAGAAAATACTAACTTTCATCAGAAAAAACACCCATGCTTACTAAAAGATAATGTTCTAAGGCTGAGGGAGAAGCAGTTAAGACATAAACAAATCCCAAGTATTACTTTTAAAAGTGGAAAATAGGACTAAAACTTGTTAACGGTAGCCTATATAATAAGGATTTTTAGGCACTGTTCTTCAGTGATACCAGAATTTATTTGTCATTTTTGTTTCACTTGGACTAGTTAAGATGCCTGGGAAAAAGCAAAATTAAAAAGTAAGGAATTGAAAATATTCTCAATCACTTCTGTGGATGTGAGGGTTAATAAGGCATATGTAGCAGCTATGTCTAAGAACATTTTATAGAGATATTGAGTAATCAAACTATCACATTTGTAAAATTAGACAGTGAATAAAGTTACATTTGTTCTACTTCCTAAAGAAGTCCAGAGGACTTAATAAAACAGATCTATTCAAATATACTATGGATAATTAACTACTCTTGTATCAGCTTGGTACCTCTTTGCATACTAATTTAAAGCTAAACACCATTTGACCTGTATATTGCTCGGCATTAAAAACACAAAAGAAACATAATCTCTATATAAAGAAATTAATGGAAATGCTTGTACTTTGAAAAAATTGCTTTTTTGATATTGCCTGCTCTATCATAAGTGTGAAAGATGTGGTTTACAGAAGAGAAAGTACTGAAACCAACAATATATAAAGAAAAAAATCATATATGCAGAAAAAAAACCCCCATCATTGGCAGGAAAGCATATTAATCACACACACAAGCAGGCACATATATAGAAAGTGGTCTTGAAACCAATGTGTTCAGTTGTACCAGATTTTCTATAAAATATAAAAAAATAAATAAATCAGTATTTTTTAAAGGGACAAAATATGCAAACGTAGTTATTAGTGAGGTACTATTTTGTCTTTAGTTGTATTCTCTTTATCTCTCTGTGTTTCCTACTTTGGGAACCTCAAGTGACATCATGCTGGCAAAATCAGCAATGAATAATGTACTTTTTATGCAGTTCTTTCCTTTGAAGAATCCAATGTTGAAATATTAATTAGTTTTCTGTGTAAGTCCTAGATAGCTTTTCCTCAGCAAAGCCTTTACAGAACAAGGGGAAAGAAGATTTATCCCCCATCATCCTAAAACTCTAAGTAGAACAGGCTGTAAATGGCATCAACCTATTTTGAACTAACTAAACAAACAAACAAACAAACACTAAAAAAGCATATGATTAAGTCCAAGTATAGTTTTAGTATGCAAAATACTCGCCAATCTCTGTGCCGCCTATGCGAGGTGAAGATTCATTTCTGGACTAATTTCTGCTACAATGTTTAGAATCAGAAAAACCTTTCTTTCAGGGTTAGCTTTTTTTGTTACTCAAATCTCAAATACTAAATATTCCCATAACTTCTGATATCTTGCTGTGGCACACACAATGCAAACTACTAGAAAAAAATAATTAAACCTTTATATTAACTCATTAAATAGCACTGGTCAATATTTTGAAATTTCATTCACATCAGATTTGTAAATGCACACCCTTTTCTAAAGATTTGGACAGAAATTGAAATCTATGCAAGCATTATGCAGGGACTGTGGAGGTTCTTTTCTTAGAAATAAGAATTAAACATTTTGTTTATTTCTGGACGTATCCTTTTAAAAATTGATATTGTTGAATCTGGATGGATTTGCTTCTGAAAAGTCAAAGTCTCAGTGAAGGAAAAGAAAAAACACAGAATTATAATTTCATGTTTATTTCTTGATCTTTAATATGCAGTCAACAGGAAAAACTAAGAGGTAATAGTCTTCATAGGTCATGACTTTTTTATTATTATTATTATTTATTAACTTAATTGTCTGACAAGTTTCTATATGGTTTTGAATTCATCGTATACTTCAAATTGTTTAATTGTTATTGAGGCTTTTTTCATGAATTTGCTGTCTTGATTCTAAACTGTGGATGCTTTTCATCAGGTATTATATAGATCTATCAAAATTGTATAAACAAAAATGCAGTAATGTGAGAGGTTTTCTTTTAAAACATGCTATTTTAAAATCCTAAAGGACCTTCAGAAAAGCTGTATCTTCATCATCAGAAGATCTATAGCTTTTTTAAGTTGCCAGAGCCTCTTTTACATGATGCTGGCTTTTTTAGACATGTATTTAAATGTCTATGGATATTACATTTTATGCAGATTTCATTGCCATTATTTTATTTTACTTAAGCAGGAAAACATTGCCATACTTATCTGACATGTTTTGGTTTAACTGCACACTTACACAGGCATTTGCAAAGGCAGACAAGCAGTCGTCCTAATTGAACACTAAGAATAGGATGCACTTTGAAAACATGAGTATGTGTACTTGGCAGGTTGCTGAAAGAGGGAAATGTCATCTCTGTAATTTGCAGTTAGTGCCATTCAAAACCATACTTGTTAAGCACAATTCTGTAGTCTTCTGTCTCAATTCAGTCAGGTGTCTAAAAATAAAATGGAAGGAAAGGGAAAGGGAAAGGGAAAGGGAAAGGGAAAGGAAGAGAAAATAAATACTGTGTCTATATGGCAATGGTTTCCTGCTATCACAAATAAGGTTAAGAGCAGTTATTAAGATATAGACATGGCAAATGTCAAGAAGTTTGGTTTCTTAAAAAAGGATAGGAAGATATAGAACTGTAACCAAGCTCTTCAATAAATTATTATATATTCTGTACAGTGCTAGATTTGGCATGATTTTCAGAGGGAGGAAATTAATTACTTTTTAGCAAGGGAAGGCTCCAGGGTTTTTATTGTTCTGGGGAGAGGTAGTAGTGTAGAGCTTGATGCAAAAAAAAAAAAAAAAAAAAAAGCTTAAAGAGATTCAGTCTTTAAGCCAAAAGATTCTGTTAATTGAAACGTAAGTGGTGAGAAACAAGCCACAGCAGAAACCACTTTATTCTTGCCAATACCCAATTAGACCCTTGGAATAACTTGTTCTCAGTTTGGCTTCTGGTCAGCCACAGAGGATGCTCTTTGAGTACTTTTTGTTTCTTTACAACTGCTTTTTGTAAATAAAAATTTTTGGTTTGTTTTTCTCCCACGGGATTCCATGTGATGAGGAAAGAAGTTATTAGCTCCCCTTTCTAAAATGATTGCCTATTTAAAGCAATTTAGAAGCTACAGGCATTTTGTTTAAATTCTATGCAGTGTATTCATATTAACTTTGGCAAAGTTAAAGAAGTATTTGAGAAGTAGGAAAAGGTTGGGGGCCAGTACATTAAAAAAAAATAAATCTTTTATGGTTTCTCTGTACTAATTTAACTATTATTTAAAATGTCCTCTGGCAACATTTGTAACATTAATTGTCTAATGATTTTCTCATATTTAAACCGTGGTAATTAAATTGTGCAGAGAGTATTTCTTATTCCTGCTGCAATAAAATGTTTTCACTTGATTGAAGCTGAGCTGCAATTTGGCCTTTATGTTGTAAGGGAAAAAAAGCCAAGGACTGCTGGGAGCAAATGGATCAATTAAACAATGTTCTTTTGTAATGAGGGTTACATCATTCTGCCAGAGATAAAAATCTGTAACTGAAGCTGTCACTAATGATACACGCCACCTTCTTAGCCCCACGATGCTAACCTATCAGGAGGCAACTATAAGGCTTAACTTTCTAATGATCTTTGCATGTTCTGTTTCAGAAGTCAGTAAAACTGAAAAATCAGCTTGTTATAAAATATTAACTTTATGATCAGAGGCTACCAGAGGCTGAGAACAGCAATACAATCATTGGGATGGAAATATAATTTTGGGGCTTGGGGCATCAACCACCAGTCTAGGAAGCCTGTTTCAGTGTTTTACCACCCTCCAAAAGTAGTAAATTCCCATACATCCTACCACTGGATCCAAGGAGGATCTCAGCACCTCTCTCCCCAGTTCCTCTCTTCAAGAAACTGCAGAGAGCAATGAGATCTCCCCCAAGCCTCCTTTTCTCCAAAATAGACAAGCCTTAAGTTCCTTGCCACTCCTCACAGTTCCTGACTTCCAGCCCTTTCACCTGCTTTGTTGCTTTCCACTGGATGCATTCAAGGACCTTCACATCCTTCTTAAATTGTGAACCTGAGAGCTGCACACAGTGCTAAAGGAGAGGCTGTACAAATCCTGAATACAGGTGGATAATCACACCTTTCGACTGGTCAAGCAGAAAAAAGGTCAAGCAAATCTGAACAAGCAGAGAAAAGCAAAACAAGAAATTCATTTGCTATTTCTTATGCAGTGTCAGGCAGGTGTACTTTGTGGAAAGAAAGTCCTCAGCACACATAATGTTTACTTGGAAAGAGAAAACTGGAAAATTAAACCTGGAGACTTCTTCTATGCAAGTCTTTGATCTGTCCAATCTCTACAAAGGTATTTATGTCCTTACTTACTCCCTGGTTTGGCTTTAAAGATGATTTTGCTGAGTAAAAAAGGCTGCACTGAGGATTCAAAATACATTTGTGAAGTGCAGTTATTTTGGATTTGAAGAAAGGACAGCAAACCAATTAATGTGTTTGCTCAGCAAAGCAACTAAAATCAAAACCAAAACCAGCATTGAAAATCTGCTATTTCATACCATCATGGTTTAACACCAGCTGGCAAATAAGGATCTCTAAGCTGCCCACTTACCAGATCTCTCATCCCCCAAGTGGAGGATGTAAATGTAAATGTAAAGAAAATGTAAAACATCATAGGTTGAAAAAAAACCTGTTTAATAGTGAAAACAAAATAAAATACATTACCACTACTAATAGTAGTTGTAATGAAAAGGAGAGAAGGAGAGAGGAGTAAAACTCTAGAAAAACAAGTGATACACAGCACAATTGCTCACTACCCACTGACTAACACCCAGTCCATCCCTGAACAGCAATAGGAGCTCCCAGCCAACTCTTCCCAGTTTATTGATGGAACATGACATTCTGTGGTTTGGAATATTCCCTTGGCCAGTGCAGGCCAGCTGTCCTGGCTGTGCTTTCTTTCAGGTTCTTGGGCACCTGCTCACTGGCAGAGCATGAGACAGTGCAAAAAGCTTTATTTAGAGAAAGCATCACTGAGCAACCACCAAAATGTGTGTCATTATCATGATTCTCTCTGTATATACTAAATAAATAACACAGCACTTTAGCAGCTACTGGGAAGAAAATTAATTTAATCTCAGGTAAAATCAGGACACATACCTTCCCAGAATATCTCAGGATTGCCTCAAGGGCAGACTTGATCCTTTAAAAGTATTGCAAGGCTGAGACCTCCTATGTTTTCTGTACAAGTCTGCACAAGGAAGGGGATCTCTGTTCACAGACCTACATTCTCAGAGATGGATGAATATTACAGCTCAAGGATATGTGAGACAAAGTGTGGGCATGAGGTAATCTTATTGCTACACAGAGAGGACAGAGGAATATATTTCCCTTTTGCTGGGTAAATGCTATCGTATTAATTACTGACAATACATCCATTCCTTAATATTTCTGTTGTCCAGGTCCATATTATCCAAACATTCTGCAAAACCAACAAAATAAAACTGGAGATATCAGAGGCTGGTAATCACAATTCAGTCTAGTCACTATTTCCACATTTTACTTCAGATGCCAAACATAATTTAACCCATTCAAAAGCAGGAATTAATCCTTTAAATTATATTCTTCAATGTTTTTTTCTTCCTTTTTATCATTTTCTGTCAAGCTGATATTAAAAAATGTTACAGATAGTTACCCCTAAATTTTATATAACAAATTTTGCATGTAACATTCAAATCTTGTTTATAGTCAGAGAAAGAACACCTTATGTATAAATAATCACAAGAATTTATTGCTAATACAACTGATATCTTAAGGGTCTCAATATTATTAGTCCAAATCTGTTTCTCAGAGGAAAAGAAAGAATAAGCATGTCGTTTAAAAATTATAGTTATATAATTAAGTTTTATGAACCTACCCTATTTTTTGCAGTTATGTTTGCCCCTCCTCTGGGTGGCTTTACTCTGGTGCTGGTGATGAATGCCAATATTTGCAGCTAATTGCCAGCATGCAAGTCCTTTGCCAGGAGGAATATAATATTTATGTTGATGGTTTCTTATTCCTCACTCTAGGATCTAATTTATATAATTTTTATTTGTTTGTTAACATACATTTATACATTTTTTGCTTCCTTCATTGGTCCGCAGCTTCTCATTACATCCAAATTTACTATATAGGATACCCATTACATATTAGAGACCATTTCTTTGAACTCTGTTAAACCTAAAATCAGCTTTATCAAGCTCCAGTTTGCAAGTCTGAGTATTTTGCAGAGGTTTGCAGCTGTGAGTTCTCCAGTGCCAGAAATTCAAAGCTGAGTGGTTATTAAAATTTATAATGGAACACAAGTTGGAGCACAATGAAATTGGTATTAAAAATGGAGGAATGTAAGAGAAAATGGAAGGAAGGAAGGAAGGAAGGAAGGAAGGAAGGAAGGAAGGAAGGAAGGAAGGACTCTAACTTGAAGTTCAAACCAAACTCTAAGCCCTTTTAAGGCTTGAAGGTATATTTTCCCATTTGCATCCCTTCAGATTTCTCTTTTTTAAGACTACAGACCCCATTGGTGAGCAGACATCTCTGAGAATATCTGAAGAGCTGTCAGTACCATCAGTATTTCTTTTAGTTGGCTGGATAAGTCTTACAAAGCATCAGTGATTCAGGCTTTTAAAATGTTATATGCTGAGACTGATGTGCACCATCTGAAATATCAGTCTTTATCATTTTGAGAGGTGTTCTTGCCCACAAGAGAAGAAACTGCCATAAAGCTTTTCCTTCCTATTATGGTTTTAAGTAGAAAATATATTGCTCTGTACATGTAACACATTTGAAGAAAAGTTACCCTTGGGACTTCAAATCTTTAATATTTCTATATTATCATCACTTCAAGGGGTTCAATTATAACAATATCTTAATAAAGGATTCTTGTTTGTTTTAAAATATTTGCTTATTGTTCTTTGAAATAGACAGCTAACTCTCACTGTTGAGAACTTATGAATTAAACAAGGCTGGATTGGGTCTGATTTTGAGTAGAAAACCTCAGCAGTTTTCTCTGAGAGGAAAAAACACCTTGAAGAGCTTTACATAATGGGCTCATGATAGAGCATTGATAAAAATTTGCATTATACTTGTAAGAAAATTAAATATCATTTATTTCTCTATGCAGTACGGAATATAAAAAAATATATTAATTAACTTATGAAACAAGAGTAATATATAATTTAATAGAATATCTTGTATTTTAATATTTGTATTTGTAATTATTATTTTATTTCTTGTATGGCAGGCACTCGAGTTTAAATTTCTCCCTTGCTTATTGGCATGAAAAGTACATCCTTGCATCCCTTTTTTTAGTTGTTTTTGCTTGAGGCTGTGCCTGCAACTTACAAAGACTATCAAAGGAAAATGGTGACTGAGTTTCAAACTGTACTGAGCTGGAGGGATACAGCATTCTTTTAAAGTTTACTTTAGAACTTTAGGTTAAGAAATTAAAAAAAATATCAGTCAGTTTCAGTCATCTCTAATACATGAAACAGCATTTGAGTTTAGCCAGTGAGTTTATATTTTGTTTTCTACAAGATTTGCAAAAAGTCTCTCAAAGAGGAGAGGAACAAAGAGCCTTTAAAGTCCAATAGCAACCTGAAATGATTTTAAGGTTGAAGTGGAATATAACATTTTTCTTTGTTACTTTTTAGCAAAAAAGTAGTATTTTGAGATGCAAAATATTTCGCTTTCTGCATAATTTCTCAGAGAGAGAATCCATAAAGTTTAATAAAATAATAATTTCATCATTATAAGGATTATTTGAAAGTTAAAAATATTAATTTCTTCCATGATAGGAAAAAAAAAAGTGAAAACAGATTTTTTTTGTGTTTGAATATGGAATAAAACACTATAGGTTTGGTATATTTACATTTGGTTATGGACAAATGCTCTTCATTCCATCACAATTTAATAGTTTGAATCTCCTCTATCACTTCCTGGTATATAGTGCAGGAGGATCTCCATATTTCCTTTATGGATATCCAGTGTTGTTACTTACCAGTAGAATTTCCCAGCTATGTAGTTGGTCTCACATTTTTCTTTGGCATTACACGCTGTAATAAGAAGAAAAGTTTGACTCGTACCTATGCATATTTGCATAGGTTGCAAGTTCTTCTATCCTGTTCTCTCCAAATCTCATTCAGGAGTCAGACTGCATCACATTTCCTTTTCTTTACACCCTTTACATCTGAGCCCACAAAAAGTAAAGGAAATGTGAGGGAAAAGTTTATCTGAGACCATTTAAAATAATCTTCTCCCAAAAACATTTTGATAAATTTCCATTGCATTGCACTACTTGCTTAACTAGATAACACTTGAATTTAGGTTAAATTAAAGTAGTTTGAATTCATTTAGTTTCTGGTAAATGCTAAGAAATTTGGCACACTCTTTTGAGTGACAGCGCTTTTCTTGAAAGAAACAACCATGCTATTGTATATGATACATATCACTTCATATCTGAGAAAAAAATAATCTGTATTAAAAAGTGTTGTATCATGAGTCTTTCTAACTTTACTATGTTATTGAAATTTGAAGAGTGTGTGTAATATTTTATTTTTTTGTCTTAGAAAATAATTTTGTGAAGCTGAGATTTTGTCTCAGGCTCCGGTGGGTTCTTGCTGCCCCGAGATTTGTAGGGGATCTTATTTTTTCAGCCCATGCGTCCAACGAATGAGTCAAAGCTCTTCAGTGTTCGGTCTCAAAGTAGTTTATTCTTCATTATCTAAAACATTTTTCTTTTTTTGCCCAGCCAAGGTCTATCTAGCATGGGAGCCAGCAGCACTCTCTGTCCCTTCAGGGTGGTGCTATCTTTTTATACTACAAACTACGTACATTATGTTTACAATAATTTCCCAATGACTATCATCTATGTTAGACAGTGAAGTTCTACTCTAAACCAATCTCAACATGCCAGCATCACAGCAGAAAATGGAGATGAAGAAGAAGAAGGAGGACTAAACACGCCCAATTTCCTCCATCTTGTCCCCATAACCCCCATTCCCAAAAATCCTAAAATCTACATTTTTACTTTGTGATAACACTACTTTATCTTTTGTGACTCTCAGGTTCTCAGATAAGGCAGGTAACTTGTCCAATGGACTATAATCAAATCCACAGGTGTTCTGGGCATTGTGCCAGGGTTTCTGAGCCCCCTGACCAGGGTCTTGAGAACTCTGGGCACCCAGAGGAACGTCCTGAGTTCTGACAATTTTGTGTTCTGCTAGTGCAAAAAGTCCTCTGAGAACTGATATGAGGATATAAAAGAAAATTTTTATGGCACTCACAGGTAAGCTGAAATACTTTCATCAACCTTTGTGTTCTTTTTTAGAAGCAGGTGTTCCAGAAAGCATAACTAGAATCCACATTAAATGCCTTGCTTCTTGAACCCAGCCAACACAAAAACGAGTCATCCCTGCCATCTACTGATTTCTTGCCTGTGAGAAAAAGTATTTTCCAAAAACAACATCTGTGCCACTATCATAATGGAATAATGAAGTGTTAGAAAAGAACTAGAGCATTTTCTTTCAAGAATTCCACAAAGAAAACTTTCTCCAAAATAAAACCCACATTTCACATTGTGCCTTTACCTCTTCCAGTATGAGATGTAAAGGAAAAAATAAAATCTGCCAATTGTTTTGGTAAAGGACATAGTTCCTTAAGGTGCTGAGACCCAGCTGAAAGCGAAGGCAAATGCATATAATTCTTTGGGATGTCAGCAAAACTTTGACAATGGTTAGCCTCATGAAAGAAAATGACTTAGTCTTTCCTCCAATGGCAGAATGCAAAGAGATCCCTTATTTCCACACATACCTGATTATATGAAAATAAACGTAAATAAAAATCCAAGTTGAAATCTTTTACCCATGTGTATTAGAGGGTGGGTGAGAAAAGGTGGCATATTGCCCTGTTGTTATCCTGAATAACCCCTGAACGCTTCATATTGAAGTATCCTTGTTATCCTTGTATCCACTTTACTCTTATATACCTTAGAGATATGGAATATTTTCCCCTCGCAGTTCAGTTGTTGGATTTCTACCCTAATATTAAATCCAGGCTAATGAATTGAACATTACTGCCTATATACCACTTAAGACCCTTATTTTTTTACAATCTCAGGTGGAAACATCACAGCAGGAGAATTCAAATAATGAAATTCAAATTTTTGGTGTTTTCTGATTGTAATTTTTTGAGTTCTGTGTAAACAACATGTGGCATTAAAAATGTGCTAAATAAGGCATAGCCCCATAACTTACTATTCAGGCCCATGGGCTCCCCTTTTTTTAGTTACTCTTCAGGTCCAGTGATGCCACATAAGGCTTTCCAATTTAAATAATGCTAAATATATCAACTACTACCCAAACCTATAAGATAATTAACATATAGTTGTTAGCATGTCTGACTAGACATACTTCTGTGTCATTTGTAGCAATTTTTGTCAGTAATTGATGCAACTTTTACTCACACTTCTCTTCATTTAAAGTGTTAACATTTCTAAGCTGGCAGAGGAGTAAATAAACAATCATACAGCTATGAGCAATTATAAAAATTGCTTAAGTGGTGTAATTACAGCATGAATTTCCTTGCCTGTTTGTCACATTGTGTTTGAGTTCAGTATGGCATAAGTTCAGTGAAAGGCCCTTAAGATATTAACAAAGGAGGTAAAGAGAAGACTCTAGCTTCTGCAGGATTTTCAGCTCTGTCGGGGGCTCTAGGAGATGATTTCGTGGAGAACCTTGTTAACAATGGGGAAAAATCTATCCAGAATGAACTAGGTGACCTTCCTCTCGCCTGGGAAATGGACTGTGCAGGCACCCAGAGATAGCTGCAGCTTTCTTCCACGTTTGAGCTATTACAGGCAGCAATTTCTTGGGCACTATGATCCCAGGAACCTGCAATGAGGTCACAACATAGAGACTTAAATTTCAGAGGGACCTGTATAATCAGAAAGGCCTAAAAATCCATTAAACCCTTTAAGGTTCCTTAAATATTTAAGGAATATAATCCCTCACCTTGGCTAGAAAAAAGCTGGTAAGAGCCTTGAGAATTTGCATTTCTCACTTTTATTTTTTTTAAAGTTTATCATTTTGTTGCTCATGCTGACATTTATGACTCTAAAGTTAACACTTTCTTTTTGTTGGTTTTTATGCTTGTAAAAAGTAAAGAATTAACCTGCTGAAAGATAACCAGCTGGAAACAAATGGTTTTCCTTTTCTGAAAGCAGCAGGATTTAGCAAATTTGGTTTAAATAAAACCTACAGTACAGCAAAACCAGAGTCCCATTACTACACTGGAAGCAAGATCTGTTTTTCCTCATAATTTTCTGGGTTTTTTTCTTCATTTTCCTTCTCTTTTTTTTTGTTTTCTTTGCTAGTACATAAATCTATTCCTTATTATTTATTTTTCATGCTATGCATATAATGAGGACTTTAGAAATTGAATGGTATTTTGAATATATTGAAACTTCCTGCATTTATTTTTCTGCATTTTCCTTCAGTTCTTGTCAAAAACATTCTTTGAGCATCTAATAAAGCTCTGTATCCCATACCTGATGTGCCATATGTGCTTGTCTGCCAGCTTTTAATTTACAGCAAGGTATCCTGCTAATGAAATGTCTTTCTACATTGTTTCTCTTTCCTTAATAATCCACCTAGGTATTGCTACAGTACTTGTCAAAAAAAAAAAAAAAGCCCCTAACTCTAGTACTAAATTTTCTGCAAGAATATGAACCCAGAAGAAGGAATTGAAAACTTTTTTGCACATGTAGTTGTTATGTCCCCTGAATACAGGGATATCTTAAGTTGATTGGCAATAAAAACTTAAATTAAGAACATTTTATTTTTTATCTGTTTTTATTTTTATATATTATTTTGCTGTTTCATTTCATCTGTATACTGCTTAACAACTTCTTTTTTTTCCCTATTGTGCCTTTACAATATTACCCTATAAAACGTCCTTTTGTTTTCATCTCCCTTACCTCTCTTTTTTTAATTAGTGAAAACTTAACTTCAACAAACTTTCTTCAAGGTTACCCTGATGTGAAGGAAAGTGGTCTCATTTTCCTTGCAGAAAGGCTAATTATTCAAAGCTTCAGAGATCTTGTTTCTCTGCCTATACAAATGTTGAACCCGTAGGAGATTCTTAATCCAAGAAGTACCTTAGCAATTGCCACTTCTGTTGTTCTCGTGATGGAACTCTGGGGAAGAGGTTACCTCTAAGCAATATAAATATGCATTTTTAATAATACTTATAAAAAGAGATCTGGAGGAACCAAGAATAAGCTGAAAAAAAGTAGGTTGTTCCATTCTATAGCTTTGAATGATCCCATTTTGTTTTAGTTATTGCACTTGAGACATTTAATTCAAGGCAGTGATTACAGAGTGATCAAGTGCCTCCTTTTAATTAAGGCTTCAATAAGAGTTCCATTAGTAGCCTGCTTTTATGTCTTCTTTCTTCCTCTCCTCCCTCCCCTCTTTTTCTTTTTACCTCTTGGTATTATTTTTATTTTTTTTTGTTGGTTTTTTTTTTTTTCAGATGAACTTTTAAAGTTAATTAAAACTATCCCGAATGTATGAATAAAATTGATCAAGTTATTCTCCAGAGGGTAATTCAGAATTTCTCTTTTTTAATGGATTCCAGGCAGGTAGTCCTTTTCTCCTGTAAGCAGTACTGATAATCACTTTTCTGTAGGGGAAGTAAAAATTACAATGCATGTTTATCCTCAATTCCTGCAGAAATCTGTCCTTTGTTTAGTATACAGCCATACAAACAATGGGGTTTTTTTATATGGTTCATGTGAAATGTGCTCCCTGAGCACAGCAAGAGTAAAATGGGAACCAAAACATCCAGAATGAAGGTTAAACTGCTTATCCAAGTTCTCTGGTTGCTGTCCCACAGATGTTACACAGACTTTTATTCTCTTTAGACTTAACCTCATGCTTTGTTAAATGCTTAAAGTGATGACTCGTCATTCTCAGTTCAGGTAAGAATTCAGAAGCTGGGGCCAGTTCATACTGACTATGTCATGGGCTAACATGGCTGAAGCAAAGTGCAGAGGTAAATCCTGAGGCTTCATGACAGGCTAGTTAAGAAAACTGAAAACTGAGGACAATATTTAGCTCACATTTTGCCAAATAACTCTCTCATAACATGTTTTTATCTCTCCAAGAACTATTCAGTCACTTCATATACTGCAATTCTTCTTTCCAGATCATGGTATTATTTTGTAGAGGGTAAAGGGAAAATTAAGAGGATAAAGAATATAGATTTAAAATGCACAAAGCAGATCTAATTGGAGGTTCTTTCCTGCAGAGGTATGAACTGCATGGGAGAGAAGCTGATCTGTAGGGCAACTTTGTAAATGGCTTTCAAAGCAACTGCTTTCAAAAATCATTCTTTGTTGCAGAATGGATATGTTCTTAAATTATTGACTTAGAAAACTTTTCCTATCACATTTATGCTTGGACATCCACATTTATTTGCTGGTGTCCTTTTTGACTTTCTAAACTGTTGGGTTTGTTTTTTTGTTTCTCTCACATGAAGTGATTTGGATCACAAAACACTACAGAAATATTAGGGAGTTTGAGAATAATTCAAAAGGGCTTTCCCCAAGCTTTATAGCAGTTTTAGAATCAGAAGCTCTGATGCCTTATTCAGAAGCAAATTCACATTTAATAGTGCTTGTTTCTTCAAGTCTCTAATGTTTTTGATATTATGGTCCTTTTGTATTTGCATTTGTATTATGGTCATGTATTTATTTGCTTGACATTCTTGGAATTTTAAAGAGAACAGGATAACACAAGATAAAGTCATTGATTTCTATGATCTGCTGGTCCTAAACTTGTTGCCATTTTGAAGCAAAGAGCTTCATGTATATTTGATTGCTGAAGCTGAGCAGCAGGACTCTGTGTGGGATGTGAGAGCTCTTATTTCACTCCCACTTTGTCAAGTGATCCCTTGTGCCAAGCTGATGGCTCAGAAAAAGCCTACTCTCTTAACTGCATAAACAGGAATTGGCTGTTTGTAAGGGGATATGCAAAACACTGTTTGCTTTTTATTGACATTTCTCCTCCTGCAGCACATTTCAAGAAAGGTCATTCCTTCTGTTCCTTCTCTTTCTTCTATTGATGATTCAAATTACACATCGTGTTGTGAATAGAAATACAATGCCATTAACACCCTATGGTGCTAACCTTTATTTTAATAAAATATTAATTCCTAAAAAATAGCAAGCTGCTGAGGAGGGGGGTGGCACTGGGATAGGTGGGCTGGCATGTATAAATTAGGTTGGTTGAAGCTAAAGGGACAAGAATAGAGTGGCTGAATGTGGCAGCCTTCAAACAGTCTTTCTATTCTGGGTATTTAGGTGTATTTAAATATTAAGTGATTCTTAGGGAGTCATTTGGCAGGCAATTTAATCCTTCTCTCTCTCATTAATTGTCTTTAAATATTAAGTTTTCTCTGAGATTAAGATCTTCAGGACATGAACCAGGCCTTCCATGAACCAGTGGAGTTCTGCACATATTTAAGTCTGAGCACTTCCATAAAATGAACATCAATTAAAACTGATATTTAATCTTACCTAACTCTTTCCAATAGTCTGGAAATTGGGGGTTATAAAGATAAAACCATTATATTGTTAATTATTTTATTGGGAAAAAAAATTACCCTATATCGTCTGCTCTTGCAGATGATATTGAATAGACTCTCAGTATAATTTGCCAAAATTGTCATCAATTAATGTGCAGTCAGATATAGGTGGGGAAGTGGTAGGCAAATAGAGATCTAAAAGTGTGTGAGACAAAGAAAGAACGCTCCTGTGAAGCTAAGATGGAATGAAATAAAAAGAATAGTTTTGAGGAGATAACTTTGCCTCTTCACAAAAACAAAACTGACTTTGTACAAGAAAAGTGTACAGACTTGTTCATTCTTTGTCCTCTTGAAAGGTAAAAATCCTTCAGTATCTTATGTTTTGACTCCCTGGCATTATCTTGTATTTGAACTATGGTAGAGGCAAGCATTATTTTGTACTTGAATTATGTTGTGCTGTAGGTGTTGAGGAAAATTGCAGCCTAATACCTTCAAAGAATACAATCAACACTGGGAAAATAAAAGGGTATAATCAACACCTTTTTGCTCTTAGGAGGGATCTTCATAGAATTAGAATTCTAAAATTTTGTTGCCTATGGCACTGCAAGATTCAAATCAATACTGATGAGCAAAATCTTTTTAAGAGAAGGTTAAATTTTCTGTAGTCTCTTGCCTACATATAGGATACCACCAACTCCTCAAATGTGTATTAGGAAGTTGTCAGAGTAAGGTTCAAAGCTGCTTGATTGTGCACCCTGAAATTTTATTCTTTGAAAAGATGTGTCTAATCCACACGATAAGTATACTTTGAAATTAAGAATATTGCAATTTGCTGTATAGAAACAAATTATAAAGACAACTGCTACTTTATGTCCTGTGTTATATTTTGATTTTTTTTTCAGATTGGTGTTTGAAATAGAAAAATAAAAATTAATTTTTCATATCTGTAAATATTATCAAATATAGCATAAAATATATATTTTTGTGCATTAAAACAGATTTTATATATTTGGTCAGCTATTAGTAATCTATTGTATTTATTTAAAAGGTCAAAAATAATAAGACTAAATTATTCTCATTTAGAGTAGAAAAGTCCAAAACATAATTTTTTCAAGTCAAAAACGTTCAGATAGAAACAATGAGGGACTGAATTCAGTCATTTCAGGATTTGACCAGCACTGCAAGCGTATCAGGTTTAGTCTCCTATTTGGAAGATGTACAGAATTACTTGGGTGAAGACAGAGGTATTTTTGTGGGTTTGTCAAACTGTGTTAGTGCTTTTGATGTTTTTCATAGGTTTGACAAGTGTTTGTAGTGTCCAAACTGATAAGAGTGTTGCCTTTCTGTCAGCTGAGTTGGAACCAGTACAAATGATTACCAGCACATCCATCCTGCCAGGACAAAATGTCTGTAGAAAACAGAAAAGAATATAAAAAGTATTCTTCAATTAACAGCTGCCAGAGGAGAGAAATTTGATCTTCAATATCCACTTTTCACTTAATGTTTCAAGTATATTTGTTTTTAGGGCAATTATGTAAAGAGATGGTTTAGAACATTTCTAACTAAGGGTCTTTAGGAAGATTGATACTTGCAGGACCTTGGAGTTTCAATATACTGCACATCTTTCTACTCCTCCACAATTTATTTTAAGAAACATCATAAGGGACCTTAAGCCCCCTGTATATATCATTTTTTGTTCTCCCACATGCATTCAAAGTTGTTGTGTTGGGCTTTTGACATAAATTAGACAAGTGTCTTTCAGTCTGGTTTTATGGTTATGCCTTCTTTAAACTTGACCTGTGTCTACTTTCCCTGCTTTTATCTGGTTATGAATTGTATTTGCTTCCCTGAAGAGACTTTAAGTAAAATACTTTTTCTTTCATTTTCAATCTCTTTTCTAGTATTTTGTTTCTTTTACAGCAAAATAAAATCAGATGTTACCATATTTTGAATACCAGCAGTGAAAACTCACATATTTTTCTTGAAAAGGAAACAGTTTCAGCACTTTTTTCTCTTTGGGATTAAAAAAAAACCCTTGAAACTTTTGCTAAATTTGAATGTATATAAATATATTTTTATCTTTGAACTGCAAATTTTATTTTTAAATTATTCTTCCAGTAATAAAATGAAATGCTACATTAAAAATAAGAACAAAGGGTTAGATGAAATGTCCTATTAAGATCTCCTCAGTATTAGAGAGATTGCAATTCATAGTATTTAGCCCTTAATTTTTATGAAGGCCCTCTCCCAGGAAAGAAAAAAAAAAAGTGCAAAACCAAACTACAGTCCGTTGGTTTATAGTAGTTCTATGTCTTTTTTTGTTGAAGTGTAACAAAAATATTGGATATGGTTTAGGATGAAAAATTTGTACAAGAATCCCAGCTCATTGCTGAAACGCAGCAATTCCTGTGGGCTGGGACACAATGGTGAAGGACCAGTATTTCCCTTTCTGGATAAGAAAGGAAGGTGATAATAGATACATGGAGTTTGTGGGTAACATTTTTAACACCAAAACTACTATTCAGAAATGCACTACAAAGTGCAATGTCCGAGTCACAGCTTGAGTCACTCCTCAGGGACCAGAGGTTCCGTGTGGTGACACATCCATCTGATGTTAGAAGTAGTTTTCCCTTATTGCAAGCTAGCAGTCAATACTTTTACTTGCACACTACTTATTAAAATATTTCACATGCTAGCCTGCATTCGGTCTTATCAAAGATTTACCTCTCTGAAGATGAGATGTCAATAATTGAAATGAAATTTACAAGACAAGGATTTCCAACTTAAATATTTCTAATGATTTTTCTTTGCTGTATATACCTCTTCACTTCCTCCTATCCTCTCCAAAACAACAACATATAGCTATAAAGCCATCAGTAG
The DNA here is from genome assembly GCA_013397375.1 of Toxostoma redivivum. Classification (NCBI taxonomy): domain Eukaryota; kingdom Metazoa; phylum Chordata; class Aves; order Passeriformes; family Mimidae; genus Toxostoma; species Toxostoma redivivum. The sequence continues at coordinate 169,810 of VXBI01007655.1, forward strand.
AAAGCCACTGAATGTAAAGGTGAAATTAATAATTGATGTCTTAGAAACATTTTGAAAGAATTATTGACTCCACAGGTTTAATTTGTGATATAAGAAACTACTATATATCTCTGGAGAGTTCTGGAAGGAAATCCTAAAAATGTCTGTAAGTGCAAGCCACTGTCTCAGCATAATGTCAAAGCTGAAGTCAGCATACTGCAGGATATGCAGATACAGTGTGCAGTTCTACAAGATTAAAAACTTTAGGGTTCTTACATTAAGATATTTTTCTAAGTCACCTTTACCTGAAATACAAACATATTAGCTGTATATACTAGGTTAAATATTGATAAACTTTGCTTAAAAAAGATACAGTTAGTTTCTGCAAAGATGTATTACTGTCTTATCTCTCTTTTTGATCCAGAAAAAGTAGGATAAAGGATGTGCTGGTAGCTAATGATAAGAGATAATATCTTGGGAAGGAAGTTTAAGCTTATAACACCAACAGTAAGCAATAAAACTTGAACTCTAACTCTACTTTTTCAAGCATAGCTGAAAATAAACTAAGGGCTCAATTTATAAGCATTAACCAAACAAGAAACAGATAAAAACGTCATGGACACACACTGGTGTTTGAACAGTTAATATTTATCACTGTTTTCCAGGGGAACTTGTCCTATTTGCTAACTGTTAGCAATTGTTTCATATGACAAACACTATAGTGATATTTAAAAAAAAAATATATATATTCTTAATTTTATTTCATTCCTTAGGATGGTATAGACTAGAGAGATCTCTCTCCAAAACTGAGGTGAAAATAGATAAGCACACAGGATTTCTGGGAATGTGTTTTAGCAAAAAAACCTGGAGGACCGTATGAAAGAGCTTTTCATTAATATTGTATCTGTCAAGTGGCATTTAAATGTCAAGAAGATGTTGTCTGTGAGATTCTTCTACAGCCTTTCATACTGTCATTAGAAATAGATCATACTGCAAAATCAGCAGTGTAGATGTATATGCCCAGCACTTTAACAACACAGCTATTCGAGTTCAGTCAAATCCATGATGTAAGAATAGCAAAGAACAACAGAAGAGTGAAGGTTCTTTATAGATCCTCTATTTCATTAGCAAATATTTGAGATTAGCTCAGATGGTTGGAGCATAGTGCTAATCATGCCAAGACTGTGGGCTTGATTCCTGTATGAGCCATTCACTGAAGAGCTGGACTTGATAATCCTGGTAGGCTCCTTCCCACTCAGACTATTTCGTGCGATTTGCTCATGCTGATTTCCTGGCATCTTAAAAAATTCAGCCAGTAACAACAATTGCACGTGGTGGATGTGTATTGCAATTATTTATGCCTACAGTGTCTTCCAATCACGGTTTTTTCAAAGAAAATTGTTATTTCCCGCTTTTGTCTTTTCTATATGTGACATTATTATGAAGAACAAAAGCCAATGAAGAACCTACACAGAAGAATGTGCAGTTGCAAACTGTTTGAAGATATCTGTGGAATGGAGGTAGAATGAATATGAGAACATTTTATGCCTGAATGACAAACAGGATAGTAGGTTCGAATAGCAAAACTGGTTTATTAGATGATTATTTTTTGCTTTGAAAAAACGTTATTGTACTTGAAAAACATTAGTGCATCTACAACACAAGCTTTATTCAGCATGAATTTGGTCCAATTAACATTTCAATTTACTGTTGGCACGCTTATTCATTTCTGCTTCCTTGGTGGAGAAATTAAACAATTATTTTTTTCTCAGGCATGTGAAATAAAAGGTTACTTACACCACTTTTTGCTGTTACTGTACATCAGCTGGACATGCAGACACAAGTAAGATTACACAAATATCAGTGAAAATTCCTACTTTAACTGCAAACTCCCAGGGGACTTTTTCTTCCGCAAGTATCTTTGTGCAGCCCCTAGTGCAGTAAGACCTGACTATTATTTGATCTAAACATTTCTATGATGAAAAAGAATTATGAACATAACATAAAAAATGAGGTATGCCAGTATATTGATGTATTTTGTATAGCGGTCTCTGTTCCTTTTTGTAGTGACACTGATTTTCAACCTTTGCTCTCTTCTCCTTGTTATTTTTTGCTCTCTTTTAGCTTCACATCAGTTTTCTCCACCACTTGTAGCTCTAAATTGGTGTTCCTTAAGGTTTATATTTCAGAGACAACAAGTTGTTCTATAAGAGAGAATGTTCTGCTCTCATGGAGGTGTCTATCCCTTACTTTTCTTCACCTTGTCTTGGTTATAAAAAAGGCTATGTTCTCATTGTTTTGGTTACTGATTTATTTCAAAACATGAGCAGAAGTATCTGGGAAGTTCTGGCCATGGACAGATGTTAATCATTGCTTTGTAATGCAGTTGCATGAGATCTGTTAGAAACTAGTACAAAGTAAAGGCACTTATCACAAAAGCTGTTCAAGTAATGAGACTCTACTCAGACAAGGAAGGTCTCTTAAGCATTGTCTCTATAGGAAGTGGTGTTGGAGGTTGATACTTGGGCACTTTTTTTTAGCTCCTGGTGTAATTTTTCACTGCAATAGAGCAGGAGAGAGATATTTCCACCCATACTAGGCTTGACTGGAAAAAAACATGACAGGAGCGTTTATGAATCTAGTCAAATTTAGCAGCAGGTTATCTATAAAGGCAGAGCTAAAAATGGCAGGTATTCATCATGCTATTTCAATATTCAACTTTTTCTACCTCCTGGACAATCTTGTCATTACATCTGATCCCATGCTTTTAGAAATCAATAGGAACCTTTTTATTGATTTCAAGGGAGCAGGAGTAGGCTTGTGGTAGGTGGAGTGGCTTGAGTAGTTAAGAGAAATAGCTTTGTATATCCCCAGCAGAATGAACTCTGCTTTGGAATGGAGTTTCAGTGCCTAGTGACTGGATTACCTTACTAAAAATGTGGCTTACATTTTTAAACGTAAACATAGATTACATTATTAAAAATATTTTTTTTTCAGAAACATTTCATTTAATCTATAACAAGAAGCAGGATTGCACTTTCCCAAAGTCAAGCAGACTGTTTATAATTTTTACTTTGTTTGATTTTCTTTCTTGCTTTTGTAGTTTTTGTAGACTTTGCAAGAGCTCAAGGTTTTGTTTAGTTTTTGCTTTAGCATCCCAAAAGATCATGTTCTTTCCTGGTTCAAGGCTCAGTCATTCATTGATTTCCACTGCTAACCACTACGTGTAATTTTTTGACCTCATTTTCTGCAAAACTCTTCTGTCTGACCCTGATATAATCCTGAAACTTTTGTCTAATTAGATCAAGCTGCGAGATCAAGCTACTCATTGGGAGGATTGCATGGGATGAATACAATGTTCACTGTGAAATTAATTTCAGCAATGACATAATTGCCACAAAATCCCTATCACTGAGAATTAACATCATCATTGTTCTCTGTTGTTTTGGTAACTGAATAAAATTGAAGGTGAAATGTTGTTTTTTAGTCTTGCTGTTCTAACTGTTCTAGTTTGGGATTTTTTTATTTTTTTTTATTTAAATCTGACAGTAGAATGTTACCAACATGATATGTAATACCTCAACAGCAAACTCAGTTCAAGACTCTATAGCAAATCTGATCTCACCTGGCTGCACACTGATAAGGCATCCGAGTCCCAGACCTGAATCAGAATATTTCTACACTCAAGGCCAGTGCTGAACTGAGTTTCTATGCAGCTTAAACCTGGATTGGTGACTGAGGCTCAGGGGATGCTTTGGGACAGAGCCCTGAGGCTACTACCAGGCTGTACTGACCCTGAACCATTTGCCCCTGGTGCCTCCCTCTGAGGCTCTGAGGGCCTTAATCCCTTCCTGAGCTAGGTTCTAGATATGCCTTCTTCCTGGCCCATCTCCCAGGTGTGTTCCTTGGGCCTTGACTCCCTAAAACCTCCCACTGCCTATGTCTGGGGTTGTTGATGGTCACTGTTATCAATGGGTTCTGCTTGGGTTCTGCAGGCTGGCACATGGGTCAGTGAAGGTGCTCCTGCTCTGGAGTCATCCCTGGGCTGTCCTCCCTCATGGAGTAACCCCATTCTTGATGCAAACACCTTAAGCGTGCACCACTCTCAGAACCGTGGGTTTGGATCCCTTCTTCAGAATTATTTGTATGTGAAAAAATCCTTGAATAAAATTTAAATGCAATGCTGAGAGCAGGGACTTGGCAATAGTTCATTCCAAGTGGCAGCTCTGACTCCAGAGCTTACAATGTACCTTCCACTTGGCTTCTTATTTCTTGGGGCTTTTTTCCCCCAATGACTTAATTCTATCTACATATATGCAAAGCTTTGACTGAAAATACTACTAAGTAAATGAGCTGCAGTTTCCACTTTAAGGCACCTACTTTAAAGTCTTCAAATTCCTTTAGTCTGGGAATAGACTTTTAGTCCTTGAACTGGTTTTACTTGTTATTTTATAGATAATAGGCACCACCTCTGTTTCTATATAGAGAAAAAAAAATCCTTTTTTGTTTTTTACCTAAGGAAGATATGTTTAATATAGAGAGAAGGTTAAGAGCTGCCTATCCCAAGTAGAAGAGGACACCAGCCACTTCAGCCTCAGGAAGGATTAAGAGCCAGTGTTTCCTCCTGGCTTGCTGCAGGCAGATTCAGGCAGAACATGTCTGACTTTAGACTGAACTCTCCTTCTGATGATTTCTTGGCCTTGCCATGTTGAGAAGCTTAAGAGATTTGGTGGTGGATTCTCAGGGCTAGATCAGGGCTCTGGTTTCCATGTTTAATGCCAGATCCAGACTTTGATAGAAATGAGATTTTTTTCTTATTGTTCTGAATCTCCTGTATTCCTAGAAAGATTTTAAAAATGAAATTTCAATGTACATGATCTATGACAAATAGGAAAACTACCTTACTAATAAGGCAATCATGGTTTTAAAAATAGATGTATTAAAAGCTGCAAGCACTTAAAAGCTAAAGAGTTTGAGGAAATCATATAACATAAGTGTCTGAGCCCAAAAAGACTAGAAAAGTCCAATTTTCCTAATTGTCAAAGAAACACGTGCAGCGTATTGGTGTTTAGAATAAAGCTTTTCTGTTTCTCATGGACTTTGAATTATCTGTAGAATAAACCTGGGCACTGAGGAGTGTTCATTTTTATTTCGATTACATGTATTTTAATATTTTAAAATTATAAGAAGTACAAACATCCTGTAGACATAGAAACCTTCAATATTAAAATAAAGAGTAAGGAAATGCTGAAAATTTTGGCAGGATGTAAGATTTGAAGCCTTTCTTCATGCTAATAAATACATCAATTGGACAAAATGAAATTGTTCCAAAGAAAAAAGATAATTCAATGAGTAGAAATAATAACAATTTCTAAAGGAGTTTTAAAAAAAAGAAGAAAAAAGTAAACCAGCTTTTATTTTGACAAGACATTCTTCAGGTAAGAAATATAATCAACTAATTTATTAATTCCTGTTTAGATAGGAAAGAGAATGGGATGGCTCCTACAGCATATACTATAATTGAATCCATGTATCTGATATCCTTGCTGAGCCTTGACAGTATAGGTAGCTTTAGGTCAGCTACCTATTTTTGGGAAAGGTAAGAATTTTATTTTCAAAGCATTTGTTTTCCAGTCTGATGTAAAATGCAGGAAATGTGGATATCAGAAATCTTTTTCCTCTCCATCTTTCCTACTTGGATCAAACACTAACTCACATAATTCTGTATATCTCAAATTCTTTTTAACCCTAGGCATGTATCCACTCAGGAAATGTCAGTGATTTTATCAAAGGCCTGTGTCGAATACCTTAGGTGGCAGCAAATCAGTTTATTTAAACTAAAGCCAAAGTAGCATTCAAAATTAAAGATACATTATGTAAGAGACTTACTTATGGTGGATTTTCATTTTATAAATTATTTTTAAACACTTTGTTGTTAACTGTAGTGCACCTAATTTTACACATCTCTAAAATGCCTTAATTGACACTCTCCTTAAGAGCACCATATTTGTTGCCTATAATAATAATTATTGAATCTTTCTTTGCTGCATAGCTGCAAAATATTAAGCAAATCTATTGTTGGAGGAAATTATCCACCTCAGTGTGTTTAACTTTCTACTGAAGGAAGATATGAATTTTAAAAAAATGAACAAAACCCCACCAAAGAAAACCCCAACAATTCTGTTTATCTCAGATGCTCATATATGCTTCCCACTGAGAAAATGACATTCCAAAGGGGCCTTTATCTAAGGCTTATGAAACTTCAAAGTAACTTAAACGTTCAGTTACTTGAGGGCAAAAAAAATTTCACCTAAGTTCTTAGGGATATGCTTGAACTGGGTTTGTTTATTTTTTGTTCTTAAAAGCAGAAATCAATATAAATCTTGCAGAATAAAAAATTATATTCCTAATTTCTCTATTTGGAGGATTAATTGAAAGGTACAGAGTTTTGTATGCTGTTCAGTGATGCATTTATCAAAGAGCATACAAATTGAGGCTGAACATCACTGAGTACCTCAAGATACTCCACTCATGACAGAAATTATTGTACTGCTGTTATGAGCTTTTATAATGATAATTAAATGTTACCATTTTCTGTCATCAACTTTTGAAATGTTTGTAATAAATAGCTGTAATGTAGTCTTGATCTGGAGTTTTGGTTTATTTGTCTCTATTTTTCTTTCTTCTGCTTGGAATATTTATTTTTCTTAGTCTTCATGTGAGCCTGGTCCTCATCCTGCATAGACCCGTCCATGTACAGTCCTTGTACTTATGTTAACTTTGGAAATATCATAACCAGTATAGAAAGACTTCTACAGTACTGTGCTCTGTGGGACATGCACTGATCAGATGCCAGACAGAAATTTCTTCACAAAGAGCAACACAGCCACAGGGGACACACACCAACGAAGTCAAATCCCAATTGCAAAGCCACATTGGTGCTGTCAGAGCAGGAGTCAATCTTGGGGACTGTTGTGTTCACCTAAGACAGGATTTCTAAACGGAGACTACATCAATCATCAGTTACAAGATCTTTAGAGAAGAAATTATGAATTGCCACCTTTTCACCCTTAAGGAACATGAAAGCCTTTCTGCTCAGCCACCAGAACAGACTGTTTTTTACTTAAAAACTTTTTGCTTGCTAGTATAAGCTAAATTAACAGAAGAATACCTGAAAGATGTTTTAAGGATACTTATAATTTTGTAATAAAGCATCAAGCACACCTCAAGTAGGGCACCTTTTAGTAGGAATCATGAGGGTGTAATGGTGTTCAAAAAGGGAATTCAAATTCTCCTGCAGTCAGAGGCTGAAAAGACACTGCAAAGTTGCTCAGCCTTCTTTACCAACAACTCTGCATTTAAAAGGCTGATCTCAGCACCACCTAGAGAAATAAGTCTTCAAATTATCATATAGCAAAGTACTGAAATTAACACCAGAATGTACTGCTACAGAAACACCAGTGACAGTTTACCTTTAATATTTTTTAAAGAAATACTTTTTTTACAAAGAGTTAGAAAACCTTAAAAAGCTGAGTACTTGGCATCTCTGTACTGCATGGGCATGGGAGGAGGCATGCATTTTCTGATGCGATCTGGAAAAAAACACAGAATTTAAGGAAAAAAAATGTTTTGGGAGCACTAGAATTACTGAAGTCACATTCATGATGCAATAGTGTTGTACACAAGATTTTTCTGCTTCTAGATTATAGAATATTTCAGATAGGAAGAGACTTCAGTAAGTTATCTGGGTCTTTCTTTCTCTGCTAAAATACCCTATGTTATTCTTGCATCCCCTAAAACACACGTATGGCATCTTGCTTCAAAGTCTCTGTTTTCTGCAGTTCCTTATTCATAACAAAAATCCCTTCCAACACTGCATTACTAATGGGACAGATCTTCATCTCATATTTTTATCTACTGTTCTCCATGTAACTTAACAAAACCACTGCTATATCCGGTGCCTTTGGCTGGCCTGTTGGTTGCTCTCTACTGCTTCATCTGCTGGTCAGAATTGGTTACAGATAGTTAAATTTGCAGGTTGTGAGGCAATTCAAGCAGCCTGGATTCTTGGCTTCGTTTGCTGGCTTTACTAAATACCTCTCTGCCAACTGTAAATGATCTTTTAAGGTCTGTGATCTCCATCCTTTTGACAAATTCTGATATTGTCTATAAGTTTAAAAATTATTTAAGGTATGGGAGACCAACGTATTAAAAGTCAAATTGCTAGTACTTTTTTTCCATTAAGAAACCAAGCTAAAGGCCATTGTATTTGTTTGATTATTGCATGTACATCCATAGGGGAATCTAGGAGTACTTTTTTCTTTACATCCTGAGTCTGCAGTATTTTTATTTTCCACTGATTCATATTTTTTCCATAGAACATATATGTGTGTGTATGTGTATTTTTTACATATATAGGTTTGTAAATATTTGTAGTTGCTTGGCTACTGATATCTAACAAAACTATATTAGCTCGGTTATGCTGCAAATAGTTAAACTTAAATAATTCTTTGCATAGGGAACTCAAGGAAAGGTGAATGGATCCAAGAAACCTGAGTGAATAAACTCTGTGATTAGAAAACTTAAACCACCTCGGGGCTCAGTACTTGAAGTAGTCAAGTTAGAGATTATTTTCCTCCTGGGTTTTCCATTTTGCTGGCGAGTTAGAGAAAAAGAGTAATGCAATACATAATTTCTTGATGACTCAGTCACTACTTGGTGGTCTCATCTCCCCTCTTTTCTTCGTATCATACCAAAGTTCCAGTGCATATATCTTTAGATGCTTACGTGTATTTTTTGGTTAATGTGAGATTTGTCTTGTTATTGAAATATGCTTAACCAGGAGTTCTATTTGTATTGGAATGAGCAAATCTTATTGGAAACCAAATATGAATGTCAGTCTAAGTCCACATAGTGTAGGTACAAAATTGTTTGTACTCCTACAGTCACCTCATTTGATGTGAAAAAACAATTGAAGTATTTGAACATGAATGCTTAAAGAAATTAAAGGTGTATAATAATATTATTATTAGCAGCAATGTAACTGGAAGCAAGGATATAAACTATTTATGTGAATAAATGATGTGACACCTTCGTTATACTGTAGCTTCCTATCTGTAAATTAACAAAGCTGTGTTATGGTTTTTTTAACATTTTTTTCCAGTATGCGGACTCTCAACTATAGAACATATTTGTGCTTTTAGAGCAATATTTACAGAGTGAAATTATCACAAATATTAAAAGAAAAATAATTTTAAGGTGTGGCAGGGTGGTCTGTTTTAGGAAACTGAAATTTACCTTAGTCTTTTCCAGACACCAATGCAAAAACCTTAAAGGCAGAAGGATGTTGGGAAATATATAGTATGGATAACTAGTAGAGGGAAGAAAACAAGATGCTTTTACACATCTGTCCTCTACTCTCAGAGGGGTGAAGTACCTTTGGAGAAAGAAAACTATGATATATTCATATATTATTATGTTACTGCGCAGCAGGGGCAAATATCTCCTTTGTTCTCCTGGCTGTGGAGCCTGAGGCTGTTCCTATACCCAAGTTAGTGTTATAAGAAACAGATTAATTCAAGAATGTGCTAGGTGTCTGTCTTATTTTAATTCTTTTAGTAAGGAAATTCCAGTCAACTGTTTTGTTCTGTTCAGTCTCTTCCAGCTAGAGTTCCAAATTAGTGACTGGGAAATTTTTAACTATGCTGGTGGGGGACAGCTCATCTCATGGTAATGTCCTGTGAGGAAAGTAATAGGCTGTAAATCTTTCCTGATGTCCATGCTATCTGCTTGGTATGTCACAGAATTAACTAGAGCAAAAGAAGGAACAATGGTCAGACTTTACAGGAGTTATTTTATTTTGTCTTAGAATTGCTGCAATCACATTGAAATAAATATGCTAATTCCTTATTTTCTGTATTCCTTCCCATCCCTACTCCCTTCTCCTGCCATCCCCTTCAGTTTGAAGAATTCAGACTTCTGTGTGCTTCCCAGTCTAGAAAAGGTGGTCAGACTCTTTCCTGATTGACTTACAATCTATTTTATTATATAAGTGGCCCATGAACTGATTCGTAGGAATGATAAAGGATGCTCATACCTGTAATAATTACTTTCTGGTGATAAACTTCTATAATATTTAAAGTTTGCTGCCAAAACAGCATTCAGAAATAGGCAGAAATTTGACCTTTTAAGAACCTTGTGTAAAGGAACCAGGAATATATGAATACATTTCCTGTCTGCTTTAGCCTTTGAGATTAAAAATTATTTTACAGCTCTAAGTCCAGAAAAAGTGCTTGCCAAGTTAGTAGTTTCCCAATTTACTGCTGCCTCCCTGATATCACTCTTCTTTTGTAGAGCCATACAAAGAAGGTCAGTATCACTAATCTGTTATTTTGCATATGGGAATCTATCTAAACTATTTACTGCTGGTATGAGATGTATGTACAAGGACTATTCTTGATGAATAACATGAGATTTTTAGGCATAAGCTTAACATCCTCTGATCTCTTTTGAGGACAGTTGTGCTTCCTTGCTATTTGGGAACAGTGTAACTAGGAAATCTATAGCAGAAATTACCCTTGTAAATTAAATTCCATACTTACTTTCTCCCGTATCTATACAGCAACTTAAGTTCTGTTACTCTTGGCTCAAACTCTGTATCATCCTGGAGAGGAGCCAGGTTTCAAAATCATAGATCATCCTGAATGATGATCATAAATGTAATAAAGGCCAATCGTTTGAGTAAGATAATGGCTCATTTTGGTTTCTTAGTATATAAATCTCCTCAAAAGCTTTTTTTAGAATGATCTGCAGCCTAACGTAAAGATAATTTAGAGATATTCAATCTGGGAAAAACTTAAGTTCCATTAATGTTATTAAAAATGTTAATTTTGAAATATTTACGTATCCATTTCACTTGAAAATTATTAGAGTTAATTTTAGATCACTTGAATTCTGGTTAAATAAATTCTACAGAAATACAAACTTCAAATTTTTTTGTTTAAAATTGGATTTTAGGATACAGTTGTATAAAGTGTATTAATTTTATTGTAAAGGTTCACCTTTTTATCTTATAGAAGCATTTTAAAATTTTAAATATGCAAAATCCAATGCTGACACTTTCTTTTGGTTTGTTTTCTTTTGAATGGGAAGGGAAGTTAAAGAAAAGTGGAACAACATGAAATTTAAATTTGCAGGACATTACATTATTTAGATATTATTCCTAAAACATCTGGTACTAATAACTACTTTTTTTCAGTACATAAATTCTTCTGCAGGAGAATAAAGGCTGATGCTTTTGATCTCAGTCAATATATTGCTCAGTCTACAGAAAAATCTGCATATGTAACTTGACTTTTACTTGAAGCTACTTCAGTTTCCACCAGTGAAAGCTGAAACACTTAAATATCTTAGCTGATCTTTTGATCCACTTCTGAACTAAGTTTCAAGAGAGCTATATTCAGTGTTTGTGCATCAATGCTTAGAAAGGAATAAGCTACTTTGGATGCCATCTTACATGTCCTCCCTTTTTTCAGGAGCAGCAAGAAGCACAGAGGGGAGCAGTGAGAATTCACAGTCAGTCACCATCTGTGTCGCTGCACACTGTGGGTGCAGCTCTCCCACATGTCAGGTTTTTATCCAGTGAAAAACTGAGTGCTGGTAGTTCCATGCCTGATAATCGACTGCTGTATCAGAACAAATTCAACAAGTTCCCCAGCAGCAGGTCCTTGCAGACTGTAGACAGCTACTTGGCTTTTAAGGGCCATTGCAGCATGGCAGGGTTGCAGTGCTGGCATGGGGTGTCCAGAAACACACTCACAAAGTGCTGAACAATGCTCTGGGACCAGCCTGCTCATGCTGGCACAGTGGCAGTGCAGTCTCAAGCTCCTTCCAGAGTATGCTACAAGTGATAAAAAGGCAGAGTTTAAGGTTGATGAACTTTTAAGACAGCGTTGCATGCAGTGTGGTAGAAGGCAGTTTAGGTATGACTGTTCAGTGCAGGTGTAAAGAGCAGTGGGAAAAAGTGGAATAATTTGTTTGGGGCTTCTGTGTCAAAGGAATGAAGGAACACCATTATGCTCAGTGCTGAACAGCCATGTGGGCTAGAACATAACCTGTTTTTCTGACTGAGCACTCAGATGCTGCTGCTAGGTTGGTGAAATATATTATAGATCTCTTGAACACATTCCTAGCCTGCTACATGGTTGGATCTACAAGAAGGAAATTCAGCCAACAAACTGCGGGGAGAAAATGCTGCATTTTAAAGTTCTTGGTCTTGGATTCCCAGGAAGAATTGACTTTAAGCAAAGCTTTCTCTGTTGCCACTTTATGGAAACAAAATTTCAATGTGAGGTGTTTCCATAACTGTTATTTTTTTTTTAATTAGCAATAAATACAGGAAGAATCTTAATTAGCTTAAAATATTTTGGAGTAACACAGGTTCTGTTATTTGTGGGGTTCTGTCCTTTTTTTTTTGTTTTTGATTGCTTTGGGGTTTTGTGAGTTTTTGTAGTTTGTTGCTGTAGTTGGAGTGGGTTTTTTTATTTTTTTTTGTTAAGGTTTTTTGTTTAGATTTGGTTTCTTTTGTTTATTTTTTTGAAAACCATACTATTAAACTTTTTTTTTCCATTTGGTGTTCAACACTCCTGCTCATCCACCTGTCTCTTCTCAAATATATTAGCATTTGAGAACTAGCTTTTCCCCACCTAATAGCTTGTAGTGCTACATATTAATTATCTGTTTTGTAAAGCAATTTATCCTGAAGTCCCTTGCTGGCCAATCTTTCCTTAGTTTTGGTTCATGCCCCTTGTTTTTCAGCCCATTATTCTGTCAAGTATTTTCAGGACACTTGCCTTCTATATGCCCTTCAAAATTGTGTCTCTTAATCATTGTGTTCTGCTAATCACTTCTACCCTAATTAATATATACCTTACCTAATCTCTTTTCAAAGCTCTCTTGCCCCATGTTGCTATCTCAATTGTTCCCTGTCTCCATGTTCGCTCTTACCATCTGGTTTATCAGATATTCTGACTAATCATCTGCAGTAAGATCCACATAGTCTATAATAAAACCTCAAGCTCTGGGACCAAATATCACAAATTTTTGGCCAAAACCTGTGTCCTGTCATCAGTTCAATGTAGACAGCAGGTGACATCCTAATATTAATGATCATATTAAATTGTGGTCAGTGTTTCCTAACAAAATTAAATGCAGAAGGGAACAAATATACAGACAGACATTTCCAGCATATTGTGAAGTAGTAAGCCTTACTGGTAAGTGCATGGGAATTAGATGAAATCAATGTACTAAGAGCTAATTGCTAGCCTGATGTACTGGGTCTCCCTAGGATGGAGTTAATTTTTTTCATGGCAACTCCTAAGGTGCTGTGTTTTAGATTTTTGACCAAAACAGTGTTGATAGTACTATGAACAGTGCCTGTAAAGCATGAATGCCGTCTGCCTGATCAGTACATTTTCAGATGACACTAAGTTGGGTGGGAGTGTTGTTTTACTGGAGGATAGGAATGCTCTGCAGAGGGCTCTGGACAGGCTGGATGGATGGGCTGAGGTCAATTGTGTGAGGGTCAACAAGGCCAGGTGCTGGCTCCTGCCCTTGGGTCACAACAACTCCAGGCAGTGCCACAGGCTGGGGACAGAGGGGCTGGAAAGAGGCCCAGAGGAAAAGAACCTGGGGCTGCTGGTTTGACAGGGGGCTAAACAGGAGCCAGCAGTGTGCCAAGGTGACCAAGAAGGCCAAAATCATCCTGGCTTGTATCAGAAATAAGGGACAGCTGAACTGGAGAAGTGATTGTTCTCCTGTACTCGGGACTGGTGAGGCCACAACTCAAATCCTGTGTTCATTTCTGGGCCCCTCACTACAAGAAGGACATCGAGGTGCTGGAGTGTGTCCAGAGCAGGGCAGGAGAGCTGCTGAAGGGTCTGGAGAGTGAGACATGGGAGAAACAGCTGAGGCAGATGGGGTGTAAATGGCGGAGGAGTCTCAGGGGAGATCTTGTTGCTTTCTCCAGCTATCTAAAAGGAGGTTGTGGCCAGGTGAGACTTGTTCAGCCTCTTCTTCCAAACAACCAGTGACAGGACAAGAAGAAATGGCCTCGAGACAGGGAAGGTTCCGTTTTGACATTAAGAACAGTTTCTTCACTGAAAGGGTTGTCAAGCATTGGAATGGGCTACCTGAGGAAGCTGTGGAGTCACCATCCATGGAAATGTTCCAGAAATGGCTGGTCATGTCTCTTACTGTTATGGTGCTCAGTCAAAGGTTGGACTCAATGATCTTGGAGGTCTTTTCCAATTTTAATGATTTTATAATACGATGACTCTGTTTCTCAGCCTGTCCCTGTCACAGTGAATAGGCTGGGAGAGGACAAACCAGTAAATGACCTGAAAGAACTGCAAAGATGTTCTATACCATCATGTTCAGCAATAAAAGTGAAAAAAGGGAATTTTAGGATGCTTCTGCTTAGGTAACAGCTGGGCATCAGTCTGCCATTAGGAAGCAGTGAGTGATTGTATTTGTGTGCTGATTTTGGCTGTGATGGAGTTAATTATCTCCATAATGGCCAGTATGGATTTGTGCTGGAAACAGTGTTTGTAACACAAGGATATTTTTGTTATTGCTGAATAGTGCTCACTCAAAGTTAAGGCCTTTTCTGGCCCTCATACGGCCCAATGAGTGCACTGAGGGTGCACGAGAAGTTGGGAAGGGACAGAGGAAGGACAGATGACACCAAAATACCAACTCTACAAGTCTGAGTTATATTCCTCCAGTATGTCCTCAAGATTCAGAGTTTTCTTAAAGTTTACCAGTAAAAGCTAGTGCTCTTCCTTTATTAGATTGTTATTTCTTTTCTTCTTTTAAAGAATAAATCTTAGTGAAAATTAAATGCAGAGTACCATTTTTTTTACATTTACTTTCACAAGTTTAGGTATTTATTTTCCCAAGCCTTTCATAAAATATGCTTGGTTATGTATTCTAAAATGTACAGCAATGCTCTGATGGCTCTTGTTCTATTCATTTAAATAAGCCATATGTACCTGAATACTCATTATACCATGATAAATTACTTTTATAGCTTTACACATTGTAATTAATCAACTCTATTCAAGTATAATACTCCAATATAAGCAAAAAGGTTTTTTTCTCAATGTGTGTTCATAATTGGCATAGTCCCTGAATTACTTTAATATGTCCACAATTATTCAAAGACTAGGCCCTAGAAATTCTCCCTGCACAATCTTATGTGTTTTTTTCTTGCAAAAATTTTAACACTGGAATTGCATGTTGATATTCCAACGGTGCTGTTATGAAGACAGGAAGTAGAGGTCTCTTATACATAGTCATCCTAGGACAACTGAAATTTTCTTTTTTTTTTTCTGCCTTCAATTTCTCTCTCTTTTTTTTTTTTTTTTTTCGCAGGATATGGNTTATTTTTTCTTTTTTTTTTTTTTTTTTTTTGGCAGGATATGGAAAGTTAATACTATTGACTTATTTTTCTAAAAGCCTGGAACATCATAGGTTTATAACTGAAGAGAATACTAGATGACTTCTGCATTAAGCAATATCATTTCGTCACCAGATGAGAATACTTACCAGTTGGAAAGACAAAGAACTGAGAGCCAAAACAACTCTTTCAAAACTTAATTTCCTCAAAAGCAAGAGGGTATTATTACAATAATGGATGTGAAGAGAAAAAGGTTATTCAACCTTTTGAATTTTTTTGAAGGTAATTCAACAATTTGAATTGGTGGGACAAAAGACAGAAAACATAGTTGAAAAAAATCAAATGTATGATGTGTCATTCTAATTGAAAGGAAAACACTGCAAATGAGCAGATGGTACCATTAAATAAACCAATTATGGGGCCACACTGATATAATGAGGATTGTGTTGCCATGAATCATCTCACTAGAATTTACATACAACACTTTTGATGAGTGTTAATGACTCAGCAAAAACATAATTTTTAAGTTTTATTTTAAGTCAAGGAAGAATAAAATTTGAATCAGTTCTGAAGAACTGAAACATAAGGTTTTTTTAATTTGCTGGTTATTCCAAACATGAGTTGTAAACACACATCATTTGTGAAACAGCCAGCATTCTTCTAATATACAAAGCCAATAAACAGACATTAACAACTGAGAGTATGCACTTAAGCCAATACTTCCACTGATATGCGAGAAAAGTCTCATAAAAATTCACTTATTCCTGCCCTTAATGAAATTTTGTCCTGCTGAACATGATGTATCATAATTTTAGATGAACTAAAAGGGGAGTGAAGGATGATAGGAGAATATGATCTATTTCAGTGAGTTTATCAAGAAGAGTCCACATTGAGAAAGAAGAGGGAGAGTATACTTGAGCATGGAGAAAGGTCATGTTTGTCAAAACAGGTACTTCTTTAGATGGAAAAGTTAAAATTAACAACGTTTCATGCATTCCTAAATAGATGAAAATTGGTTCGAGTACAATGTGGGAAAGTTTTAGACTGAAAAATTTTAACTTGTTTTTATTGAAAGGCAGAAGAAAAAATTTGCACAATTTTATAGGATATTTTTTAAGCTGAAACCTGCATTGTAACTTTCTTCAGACACTAAGGAAATGTAGACATCAAGCAGAACTTCATCATCTAGACTAAAAGAAATTACTGGAAACACCAATTGGTTGTATTTAAATTGCAGCAACTACTTGTTATATGGAAATGTGTCCCTTTCATATAAAATAATTTTAAAGAACAGGACCCACTGCACCTTTTTTCTGTTTTCTTTGTGTTGCCTTCAAAGATCAGCTTTTCTCACAATCTAGTCAGCAAAACAAAGTACAAGACTATAAGGTACAAAGGTTTGCTCTTCTAAACTTAATAAAAAACGTCATTCAACAAAATTATTTAAAAAGGAGACTGGGAAGATAGATAAATAAAAAGAGTATTGACAATAAAAATATTAATATATTAATGAAATACATACATATCAGCTATAAAGTAGGGTTTCTAACTGAAAACAATGCAGAACTGAATACAATGAAAAAAGAGCACCAAATACTACACGCATTGTGGAAATGAAACTTGAACTTCTGTATGACAGCATTGGGGCAGCGGCAGTGAATAAATTATTGTATTTTATGACACTATTACAAATCCCTCCTTTCTATTTCTTTTCTTCTCTCACTGAAAACCTCAAGGTACAGGTTCTTTGCTCTCCTTCAGTTGCTTTAATCTCCAGGTTCAGCTTACAAGCAGGAAAATAAGCATTATCTGAGAGACAGAAAAAGTTACTTTCTATGCACTTTTGACAACAGCAATGGAATTTAATTGTGTCATGTCTTGTGTGTCATACACCACCATTTATGTGTGGTTTTTCTATTATTCCTTTAATAGAATGGTATGGGAGATAAAAAATGTGGTCTCAGGGCAAGGAACACAGGTAGTACTTTGTTTAATCCTCTAGAACATCATATTACTCCCTGCTTTCTTGCATGTTCTGAAGCTATAAACCCCATTTTTCTATATTAAAATAGTTCATGAGGAATGATTTGAGAAGCTCATTTGCTGGATTTTTTGACATTCCTGACCAAGCTAAAGAAGAACAAATCTGGATAAAAAAATATGTGCCAAATAGAAAATGTGAAATATATTTTAGCATATATTATAATACATACATTATGATACATATAATAGTTGCATTTCCAGTATTATCACATCCAAATGTATAGATATTACCCCTGCATTGTCATCATCATGATTCTAGAAATGAGATTTTAATCTCAAGCACTGAGGTGATGACTTTCTTACTGATATCTTCAGTCTGGAGGTAAAGTAGCTTTGAAGGTCAAGTAGCTCTGAAGGTCACAGGTGTTGTAATCCTAAAGTATAAAGTTTGATATCTCAAACACATAAATCACTTAAAATGTTGGAGTGGTATTAAGAAACTGAAATTAATCATTAGATAAATATCTCCTGTTTATGGCTGGCTTGCCAATTAACTTTCAGTGTGTAACTTCAGTTTTTAATGCCTCAGTTTAAGAGTTGCAGTTTCAAAACTAACATTAAAAAACCCCTGTATATTGGAAGACTCTTCCTGAGAAATATATCTAGTTATACCTAAGTGTATTTGGAGCTTTGAACTGAGATGCATTTGCAGATCTATCTTCACTCTACATAGGTGGAATTCATATCAGGGAAGGTGATGATGTTGCCAGATACCTAGATTCTCTGCACAATAATGGCAAAGAGCCAGAAAGTTCCAAGTTTCTGTAGTTAACATTTTTTTTTATTATTATTATTTAATATGCTTTTGTAGTAGACCTACAGGTGTTAAGAGATCTTTACACATTTTCATAATTAAAAGGATTCTGTTCATAAACCCCAATGCTTGCATAAGGGAAAAAAACCCACAAGTGATGGAAGTATTAAATTTTTAGAAGATGAAGCAGCAGAATTTTTGCCTTTATCGCAGCCACTAATGTGAATGTACTGAAGAAATGCTTCAAAGAAATAAGAGACAGCAATTCAATTGCTCAATGTTTCTCAGAAATTCTGTAGATACTGGAAGAATGTGTTAAAACATTTAAGATTTTATATGCCTAAACTGTACTCTTGAGAATAGACCCTTCATTTGATTTGTAGTTTTGATAGAGTTTTTTAAAAATCTGAAGTCTTCACAGTGTGCATTATAGCAGAGTTATGTCATGAAATTGCAACAATGAATAGTAAAATGGGATTTTTTTTTTAGTTTTGTGTGGAAATATTGCACAGTAATTTAACCTACAACAAATTAATGACGGTATTTACCTCAGAGTATACTTTAAATATAAAGAGTTACTTCTTGTGGTGTCATAACACTTTATCAGTTCAAAGACTCCAGTAATTTTACCTTTTTTGCAGACAGCACAATATTGTACATAAAAAATTCATAGTGCACATATTCCTTGAAAAGCACAACAGAAGCAAACATATCTATCTCTCTGTGCAGTTGTAATGGTTGAGATGTGGAAAAGTAATTCATCCCTCTGAAAATATTAGCAAGTAGCTTTAGAAAAAGAAATGTCAGCTACACCATATGTCCTATAAATGTCATCTGTAAAATAAAGAATTTTTTTATTCCAGAAGCTGTAGGCTAAATTACATACCTGACTTTTGAGGAAATTGAAAATATCTCTAATGTGATTAAAATATGATCTTAAAACCCATAAAATCTTATTTTGTTTTATTTTTTATTTAAAAGTACCACTCTGCAATGGAAAAAGGACTTGTACTATTTTGAGGCTGTGTACCTGCCTCATGCACAAAAACAAGTTAATAATATATAAAGTATGAATGTGTAAATTAAAAACCCCCTTAACTGCTGAAATATATTTTTAAAGAAACAAACCTCTCAAGTTGTCTCAAGCACCTTCAAAGTTTTCTTTCCTGAAAATCCTGACTATTGCAGCAAGCCCCACATCATGTTTTGGCTTTTTTAAAGATATTCTAAATTGAATCTTGTTTGGGCTATCAGGCAACAGAAAGAAAATGTTTTTGTTTAAAGATAATATCTATGTTTAGAAATATCTGTTTTGCCATGCTGTTATTATATTTAGACAACTGGTTGCAGACTATTTCGCTTAGTTTCAAATTTTATGTGGCAAAGAACAGGTATTAACTGTGTTGCAGGAATTCAAATGAGTGGATGATCTGATCTGCTATAGCATATATCATATTAGTTCTCTTCAAAACCTATCATCCAAGATACATCATGGGTGTAAATAAGCTGTAATTGGTACAACGTTATCTTTCAAATAGGGAAATTCATAACACCTGGCTAAGTATTATATCACCTTATCTTTAGATGATACAACTTCCCAGTCGAGTTCTTGTCTGTCCTTAGGGCCACAAAGACTTCTTTCCCTAGGTCTCCATATACAAGAGGAAAAAGGTGCCCAACTTTTGCACAGTCAGGATGGTCTTTAGAATTAACTGGAGACTGCAAAGTTTTTCTGTTTTATGACATGATTTGCCACAAACAATGACATTCTGAAGACAAAAGAAAAGATGATGATGTCGAAGAATGAAAGTATTACAATTCAAGCTGATATTCCTGTTTATAATTCAACTTTTGCAATGTTTGCAAACTGGTCTGTTCCAAATTTCAGAATAAAATTTGTGAATAATTCTGCCCAGGTTCAAGTGAAACTAATCGTTTCTGTGGAAATAAAATAATCACCACCACCACCACCACCAAACATACAAACAAACAAACAAAATTCCCAAAGTAATTTAGTTTCAAAAATATGTTTGTTTTTTTTTTTTCAGTAGAACTCATTTTATATTGTTAATGGAAAAAAATATCAATGTATCTCTGCGTAAACCAGGTCTTTTTTTTTTTTTCCTACAGAAAGCAGTCTGTACACAAAAATGAGATTAAAAATACTTGCAATTTGCACTGTTTAATGTTCTGAGACCTTAAAAAAAATCTGATCTTAGAACAATTTCTTTATTGCAGGTCATTGCTCTGTGTAGGCCATTTTTTCTTGTTTTTCATGGTCAAAACTGCCTTGGAAGTTCATATAACTCAGGGCAACCTGTGAGATGACCTTCTCCCAGCCTACTCTACCATGTTGTTTTACAGGGGGAATACTGAGTAGACAGTCTGTGATTCTGCTTCTCTGCCGCTAAATAATATTATTTTAAAGAAGAAAAAAGAAAAAAAAAAGAAAAAAAGAAGAAGCATACCTATAATGGGGAACATGAGATGGCAAAAAACCTCAGGGGGACAAATTTCAAACTGTTTCTTCTGCAAGTGAAAGGTCATAACTCTGTAAAAGGACTCTTTTATGAATAAAGAGAATGGGCTACAGCAAGAAAGCAATAGCTTTGAGCTATCTTCTTGCAGCAACTCATAGTTCAGCTCCATATGCTGAGCATGACACCATAAGGTGTGGGATAACCCTTTGCTCAGCTGGGGTCAGCTGTGTCCCCTCCCATTTTCATGTGGACCCCCAACGGCACCCTGGTGGGGCGTTGTGAGAATGGGTAAAGGTCTTGATGTTCTCCAAGGGCTGTAGAATGGCAATGGCTAAAATATTACTATGTTATTAACACTGTTTTTTTGTCAAAAATTCAAACACAGAATCATAGAGGCTACTGTGAAGAAAAGTAACTTTACCCCAAACTAGCTAAAACTAGTACAGACATTAGATTAGATTTGGATAAGATGATCACTGTGAACAGTAGTAGATTCTGTTCAGTGGCCAATGGCTTTCAGTCTGACAATGTAAGTAGTTTATAGTAACAGATTGCCTTATTTATGGTTTTAATTACGTGTTCAATATGAAGACTATTGTACATCACAATGAACTTTGAAGGTTGGCACTAGCTGACATAATGTTTTTCAAGAGAAGGTGTGTGTTTTACCACCTATGGGAAAATTTTCATTTCTAATTTGTTAGGAAATTTTAAGTTCAGGGTATAATGTGACATTTTCTGGAAATTTTGGTCATCTGAAAAGTCACAAATTCCTATGGAATATCTCACACAGTTTGTGTGAAGCAGGTTATACTTCAATGAAGTTTATCAGGCATGTTATAGTTTACACTCTGCAACTATTCCACATTGAGGCATATCAAAGCCTGTAGCACTCTACTTGGAGACTAAAGCCTCAGGACAACATTTCACCATTACAGTCTTTAAAAATGCTAAACCCTGAAAGAAAAAAAATTAAGGGGAAATCCATCCCCATGAAAAAGAGCCCTTTGGAAGAGGGCTTGTAATTTTTTCTGTGTTTGTAAAAAGTCTAACACAATGAAGGTATTGATTCTGACTTGAAGCTGTTTGAAAGCATCTGAGACACTGAGATATAATTTCAATATTGAATTTTGCTCCCTTGATCTTCTTTGAGGAAGTTGATGTTGAGAATTTCTGTGGTATAACCTGTTGTTAAAGGCAGAAAACAAAAACTCCAGAAAATTAAGTAGCAGAACTTGAAGACTTTTATCTCGTCATCCAGGCTGAAATAGGTTGAGTCAACAGGGAAATATAAGATTACAGCTGCTAGGACTCTATGATAAACAATTTTTAGGAACTGGTAAGGAAAATTTTACAACTCCGTTAAAACAGAATTCACTTGTCACTGTGGATAAGGTGTACAGGAAATAAAGGCATGCATCTCTGTCCCTGTAAGCCATCTCTCAAAAAAAATAAAAAGGCTTCTGTACCTAAAAGGAATACTAATAAATAAAGAAGTAATATTAAAAGTAGGGAAGAATTTCAGGCTTACTACTAAAAGTAGATTCTTAATTGCATATTATGTTAAAAAGTAAAATATTATATTATTTTAGGCAAAAGAAATTTTAAAGACAAAAGTTTGAAATGGCATCCAAATCTAGGTAATATTTAGTTGGTCTGATACAGATTGACATTTATTTTTAACATGTATGATTGACATAAACACATATTAAAAAATGTTGGTTTTAACTGAATGAAGAAATGCTGAGTGGTTTACTAATTATCAAGATCAATTAAAGTTTAGATAAACTTTTGATAGATTGTAAACAGCATATTAAACTCTCATTTGTTTGGCCTAAAAAAACCTCAAGATGATTGTTATCCCTTTGCCTGTCATTCATACCTAGTTAATTCCTTCTTATCCTAGTCCTGGCTGTTTGGTCATAAAGAGAGAATGGAACAGAACATCAAAATCTGCCAAGAAATCAATAAAGCTGGAACCTCTTGTTTATATGGAAAACCAACAAAGCAATTTGTAAATTTTAAACGTTCAGAGAAGGGAAAAAAAGACACACTGAAGTCCAGACTGGTATATTAGAAGTACTTCTGCTTATATATTGTTCTTGAATGATATTTTTTTTAATTGCAATAAAGAACAGATTAAAAAGAATGGGTCAGTAACTCCTCATATGTTATAAGACCCCGTATTTTTCAGATAGTATTTATTAAAGTATGCTCTTGCTCATCTGTTGAAAGGCCAAACACCTGTTACAGTTTTCAAACTTTTGTAATTGAATCTACAATTATGTTTGATCTTAGTTTAAGGGCTCTCAAAATCATACTGTTTTTTCCATTTTCCAGGATTTTTCAAAAATATATTAACTTGTATGCTTTTAATTGTATACATTAAAATATTAGATTTCGGCCCTTGTGACTACAAAAGTCTTGATGTCCCCTATTGAGAAACAGGAACCTTTTTTATCGAAGACAAATTATACCAGACTGCTGTGTTTAATTAAGGGTAAAAGTTCATAATAAGAATTCAAATAATGATCCATAACCTGATATTCATACTAGTCAGTCAGAGAATTAACCTTATGATTCACAGTGTTTCAGATTTTCACTGATTTTTTTTGTCTCACTTTGCACATCTTCTGTTGGAAAAAAAA